>LR812536.1:18949941-19184941 GCA_903798195.1 Danio kyathit | reverse complement strand
TATATATATATATATATATATATATATATATATATATATACATATATATATATATATATATATATATATATATATATATATATATGTATGTATATATATGTATATATATGTATATATACATACATACATCAATAAAATCCAACAAACATTAAAACATAAAGTGTCAGTGCTATGCATTAAAAGCTAATTTAAACAAGTGGGTCTTAAGCTTGTCTTTAAAAAGTGACAGGTCAGTGATTGTGCGAAGCTCAATAGGAAGGGTATTCCAGAGTTTAGGACCTCCCACTGCAAAAGAGCGATCACACCACTGCTTATATCTTGACCGCGGGACTTCAAGCAGAAGTTGGTCAGCAGATCGCAGAGCTCTGCAGGGTTTGTGCATGTGAAAAATTTCACATAAATAAATAGGAGCAAGGCCATTGACGGCATTAAAAACAAACATCAAAAGTTTAAAATCAATTCGGAACTTAACAGGATGCCAGTGGAGGGAATAGAGAATTGGTGTAATATATATAATATGCTCACCTTTCCGACTGTTAGTCAACATGCGAGCAGCAGCATTTTGCACAAGCTGCAAACGATGAAGACATGGCTGATTAACTCCAACATAAAGTGCGTTACAGTAGTCCAAAAGCGAACTAACAAAAGCATGGATGGCTTTCTCAAGATCAGCCTTGCTAAGGAAGGGCTTGACTTTAGAGAGAAGGCGAAGCTGGAAAAAAAGCTTGAATTACTGAATCAATCTGCTTATCAAATTTTAGACTACTGTCTAGTCTCACACCCAAGTTTTTGACCACATGGCTGAGGTGAGGAAACTGAGCCAGATGCACTGGAGATGAAATGGCTGACCTCTTAGGATTGTCAAACAGAATACACTTGGTGTTGCCTTCATTTAGGCAGAGAAAATTTTGTGACAGCCATGTCTTAATGTCATTAAAACATTTGTTAAAAGAATCAAGTGAATCTAAAACGTTAGGTGTAACAGGAATATAAAGCTGTGCATCATCAGCATACAGATGAAAAGAGACATTGTGATTTAAAATAAATTCATGTGTGAATTGTTGAATCATTAATTGAAAATAAATATGATATGTTATACAAGATGTTAGAGTTCCATATTTAGCATTATCAGCAACAGTAGCAAAGATCATTTTTCGTATTAAATATTTTCCTTTAATTCACCTGGTTCTTTCTTGATTTTTATTTTTATTAAAATCACAGGTTCTACGTTAGGTTTGTTAGAAGCAATGGTTTTTGCAGTAATATATTTGTGTAATCAGAAAGCAAATGACATTTGTCTCCTTCGTTTTTTGCTGACCCGAAAAATGGTCCCATCCATGACTCAAAAACCGTAGTGTGATCCGAACTGTGAGATTTGTAATCTGTTACACCACTACCCTAAACCCAAACAATAGTGTTTTCAAAAGCACAGATTGACCCACCCACTTCCCTAAACCCAACTGACAGTTTAAAAAAGCAATCCAGTAAAAGAAAAGCCCTCGCCTGAATTTTACCACGATTTCAGATTTTACCACATTCTCACCCTGTTATTTCTTTGTTTACTTTATCTTTTGGCTTCTGTTATTGTCTTACCCACTTTCTGGAACAGTTCTTCGGCAGACTTGAACCCCGTCAACATGGTCAACTCCTTTGCGTCTCAAGTCCGCTGACGTACATGGTAAGCCACCGGACAAACTGGTAACAGTGGGAAAGCCGTCCACATGGAGGCAAGCAGTCAGCTGCTAGCACGAAAAGGAACGGCGTCATACCGCTTCACGTTTTGTTTTAAAGACAAAATGCAGCAAATGTACTTCTGGCTACATATTTTGCGATCTCCAGAAATGTATATAGAGCTACGTACGTTTTAAGAATGAGCCTATGTTGTTTTTCTCATGGGGACTACAATAATGTCCCCACAAGGCCTAAAATGACTGTTATTGCTATACTTGCAGAGACATTCAGTCCCCACAATGTGATGAATACCAAGACACACACAGACACACAGACAAGTAGCGTCATTCTGATTCCCTTCCTCTCCATTGGGCTCATATTAAACACAGGAAGGCCAGTGGCACTCGATGCTTTGATCTCCCCACGGAGAAGTCGGCCTCTCAGAAGCAGGCATACTAAAACACAATGTCTGGCAAGCGACGGACTAAATTAGAGGACACTGGGCGCTCACTGAGAGGCTCATGCTGTCTGAATATGAATGACAGGATGGTGAACAAGAGCCTCATGTGTGATGGGTGTTACGCAGAGACGCTGTGGTGTTAAAGTAATTCTATAAATGTGGAAATGACTAAAGCAATCACGTCGGGCACTTTTCATCAGGAATATAATCAGGGGGGGGAAAAAATCATTTTCTATTACCCAGGGGGTAATGAGAAGTCATTCATGTTTCACTTGGCAAAACAAATAGGTTTCGCATATTTGTGTTTATTAATGCTTTCGACAAAAGGTTTCTTTTAGACGCCAATCTGAGTTTTTATTGTTAACAAGGAAAGAAAAATACAATTCAATCTGTTTTCCTTCATATTTCTGCATTTGATAGACAGTTTGATAACTGTGAGTACAATCAAAAGAGACTTACCCACAAATTCGTCCGTACTTGTTTACGAGGTCAGCTTGAGCATTAAAGAAACCCTGTGCAAAAGCAGAAAATTCTCATATTAGTATGAACACATTAGAAGACGCTTTAATATTCAAGTTACGCAAGCGATTTATTTTAGACACTATTAAATTCTACAACCATGAGAATTAAAAATGTTTTTAAATATACATATGTATTCAATTAAAGTATTACTTTAATGTTTAAAAAAAATGGGTATTACTCTAAAGTAATGAATGAATAAAATAACATTAGTACATGTATTTTCTAACATGAAAAATACATTTGGTAACACTTTATTTTGATGGTCCATTTGAGTATTAGTAGACTGTCTGCTTAATATCTGTTGATATTGACATTTAACAGTCCTTCAACAGACATTAAACTGACTATAAGAAACTTTGCAAGTACATGTCAACTTACACTAACCCCAACCCTAACCCCAACCTAACAGTCTACTTATAATCTAATGAGAATTAGTTGACATGTAGATGCAATGTAACTTATATTCAACAAATGGACCATCGAAATAAAGTGTGACCATACATTTATAACAATATTTATTAACATTAGTTAATGAAAATAAAGTTGGTTATTTTCAGTTCTGCTTAACTCACACAATGTTAACAAGAACAACTTTAGTTTAGTAACACATTAGAAAATGTTGAACTGCGATTAATAAATGCAGAACGAGTATTGTCCATTCCTAGTTCATATTAGTAAATACATTAACTAACATTTAAGTAATGGACCATTATTTTAAAGTGTTACTAATTCGAACACACTTTATTTTAAAGTTTAATTCTCAATATTAGCAAACCATTACCTATGACTATTAGCTAAATAAACTACAAATTTTCTGCTTATTAATAGTTATTCTTCTTATTAAGGCCGGCAGCTAGCTCTCTGCAACTCTCACATGGTCACCCACTGAAGCTAAGCAGGGCTGCGCCCGGTCATTACCTGGATGGGAGACCACATGGGAAAGCTAGGTTGCTGCCGGAAGTGGTGTTAGTAAGGCCAGCAGGGGGCGCCCAACATGCGGTCTGTGTGGGCCCTAATGTCCCTAGTATAGTGACGGGGACTCTATACTGCTCAGTGAGTGCCGTCTTTCGGATGAGACGTTAAACTGAGGTCCTGACTCTCTGTGGTCATTAAAAATCCCAGGATGCCCTTCGAAAAAGAGTAGGGGTTTACCCTGGCATCCTAGCCAAATCTGCCAACTGGCCTCTGTCCATCATGGCCTCCTAACCATCCCCATATCATAATTGGCTTCATCACTCTGTCTCCTCTCCACCAATCAGCTGGTGTGTGGTCTGGCACAAAAAATGGCTGCCATCGCGTCATCCAGGTGGATGTTGCACACTGGTGGTGGGTGAGGAGATTCCCCCCAATGTGTAAAGCGCTTTGAGTGTCTATAAAAGCGTTATATAAATGTAAGGAATTATTATTATTATTATTATTATTATTATAGTAGTTTGGTTTAGGATCAGGAATGTAGAAAAAGATCAGACTTTATAACTAAAAACAGACAATAAATATCTTATTATTAGGTATAGGTTAGTTAATAGTAGGAACGGTACTTAAACTAAAGTGTTACCCGTGATTCTTGCTGTATAGGCCAGACAGTAATTGTTTACTGTACAAATTATTATCACTCTAAATGACATCTGTTTTGGTAGAAAAATCATTTTAGCTAAAAAAAAAAAAAAAACCTATTATGGCTTTTCTTTTTCATTCACTTAAAAGCATGTTTAACACATTTTTAATCTCTTAATCATTTTTATTCTTTGTTGTTTTTATTTCTTATACTTGTATTTTTATGTTTCTTTTATTCTAGTTTATGTAAAGCACTTTGAATTACCATTGTGCATGAAATGTGCTATATACTGTAAATAAACTTGCCTTTCCTAAGGAAAATAAAAAATAAAATTAAAATAAACAGGACATGTTCTAATGTATCCCCAGCGCACATCACGTAATTTAAAGCTATTATCATCAAAAAAATAAGACTAGACCAGAACTTATTCTTTTAATGAAGTCTCTTAAAGCTATGAAAAATGTAAAAGCTCTGTCTATTGTAAGTTATTATGAATCAGTATTTGGCGTCTTGTGAATCTCTTCCTTTTTTTTCCCTTTTTATTTGAATTTTAATTATCTTTGGAACTTTTGTTTTTGATGTCTGTTTTTGCTGTAATTGTAAATTACTAATGCACAATAAATAAATAAATAAATAAATAAATAAATAAGACTAGACCTCCCTCCCTGTACAAAAGCAGTATCAGCAGATATTAAGCAGACAGTCTACTAATACTCAAATGAGAATTCATTAGCATGTAGTTGCAATGCAACTTTTAGTCAACAAAATGTGCAATAGGAACCATCAAAATAAATTCTTAGCTAGCTTAGTAATACATTAGACAATGTTGAACTATGAATAATATATGCAGCACAAGTTAGTTCATTGCTAGTTATCGATTTGGTCACACTTCATTTTGAAGTATAATTATTAGCAAACCATTAACTAGTTCAATAAACTATTAATTTGCAGCTTAATAATTAATATTTAAAAATTAATAATTATTAAGGTAGTAGTTGGGTTTAGGTATTGGGATTGGGGATGTAGAACAATATCATACTTTATAACTTACGGTGACGCATTGCTGCCACACACATATTTTTTTTCCCACTCAGCTATGTCGTTATAACGAGATCTTTTCTCGTTATAACGAGATCTTTTCTCGTTTTAACGAGATCTTTTCTCGTTTTAACGAGATCTTTTCTCGTTATAACGAGATCTTTTCTCGTTATAACGAGATCTTTTCTCGTTTTAACGAGATCTTTTCTCGTTATAACGAGATCTTTTCTCGTTATAACGAGATCTTTTCTCGTTTTAACGAGATCTTTTCTCGTTATAACGAGATCTTTTCTCGTTATAACGACATAATTAAGTCGTTATTTCGACATAATTATGTTAATTTCTATATGAGCCACATAGCGGAATAAGACAGGTCAATGGGAATTTACCAGGCATATTCTTTCATAGGCACTGATGTGTTCACTTGCTGTTCCATAATAATCTTTTGACATTAAATGTAACCCATAAATACCTGTAGCCTAGCCTAGTTTTTGCAAGACATTAATTAATTTGTTTGGCAATTCTGTAACGTATTTATCACATTTGGTTTCTAGTTTTGTTGGTGGTAAGAGAAAACATCCCGTTTTTACATCTGTTCGCCTCCAAAATTGATTCCGTCTTTCCAGCGCTCCATGGCACATGCATGTTAGTGCAAAAAACAATAAAATACAGCAAGACTAAAATATGGAAAAACTGACAGATGGTACAGCACTTTGCCCACTATTATGATTATTAAGTTGGAATTGTTTTAAATTAGAATGCGCCTGTGTTGATTCAATAATAATAATAATAATAATAATAATAATAATAATGTGTTCTTGTTGTAAATATTTTAGGTGTTTAATTTTCTGTGTAGCAACACAACAGAACAACATTGCTTCAAGTGTTTACCATGTATTAGCCCAATAAGAAACTCCTCCTTAGCTTGGCTTTCACCCGCTGCGCCTATTTTATTATCTTTCTATTATTATTATTATTATTATTATTATTATTATTATTATTATTATTATTATTATTATTAGTATATGTTATTATGCATATTTATATATTCTTTAATAAAAACAAGTTTAGATTTGTCCACCTGTCGGGTTTTGAGAGATGTAGGCCTATGCATCACCACATGGGGCATAAGAACAGGACGCGTGTTTGGATACAACCTAGTTGTTTGACCACACTTCGTTATTATTATTCATTTATTCGTTTGCTGGAAATTAGAACTGAATTTAGAAATAATTTTGAAACAAATCTTTGCGCTTAACCAACGAAATTTAATATGTAGGCTAATGGATGTCTTCAGCAAAGCGTGTACAACGCTGTTTGTCCACGAAAAAAGTTAAAGTAAAGGCTGATTGGAAGAGGCTCATTAAATCATTAAAATAGAGCCCCAATGCTCATGGCGCAAAAGCAATAAGGGCGTCTGAATCCACTTTTAAAGAAGGAAAAATACCGATTGCGCTGCAGCTCATGGTCTAAAAGGGTTGTGCTTATTCTCTTAATGAGTTCTGGGCGTGTTTCATGAATAGGCTAAATCAATCAGTGGTGTTTCCAAAACCATCATTAGCTAACTAAGGTTGCAAGTTCCGTCTTTACAAACACAGTTAAAGTTTGGGTTTCCCAAATCCATCGTTCCAACGAACATTCGCAAACTGCATCGCAAACTTGTGCCCTTGCCACTACACCTAGAGCTGTAGGCTGTGTCCTATTCCCAGTTATATGCCCTTAGAACATTCTAACATTTAAACTTGGAATGATTAAAAAAAAAACAATAAAGTCATTTCTGTTAGGTGTAATTTGCTTTCAAAGTATTTTTACAGTTCAGTTTGTGCTCCCTTTGCAGTGCACTTTGAAAACAGTGATGCCATTTTGAATACAGCCTAGTGGAATTTATGTTATGTGTCCAAAGCTAGTTTATGTTTTACAGTCATTGCTCTAAAGCTTATGAAAACATAGCATACGTTAATGCTTTTATTTTAGGTTATTTATTAAGAAATGTAGCCTTCTATATATGGACCTGTTGATTAGCACATTTCTGCAGTGGTTTTCATGTGCCAAATTTTAAAAGTAGACTTTTCAAAAAATAAATAAACAATATCCTACTTAATAATAATAATAATAATAATAATAATAATAATAATAATAATAATAATAACAATAATAACAATATAATAATAATAATAATCATCATCATCATTATTAATATTATTAGTAAAGTATTAAAGATTTTTTTTTCATTTCCTAATAAATATTAAATTTAATTTCTTAATAAATAGGTGATTTCTTAATAAATAGGGGATTTTATTTTAACTTAGAATAGAATATGTAATGTTTTTAATAATATTTGTAAAGGAAACTGTGCCGTTTACATATATTTCAGCTAATATGGAAAACTAGTGCATGTTTTTACCAAAACTAATATTGGATTTTTTTTAAAGTGAGTGTACATTATATGTTTATATAAAGATGATGGTCATTTTCTCTAAAGAAGTTGTACTCCTCCCCGTTTAGAGCGTCATTATGGAGGTTTAACTAACGACGATTTGCGAAAGAGAAACTAAAGTTTTGGGGAAACACTGGTCACTACATCGTTCTTTTCCCAATCAATGCATCGCTATGATAGTTCAGCCACTAGATATGTCATTGCTTGGGAAACGCACCTCTGGATTCCAAGTAAAAAGCTGGTCTAAACTCCAGCGCAGCGCATGTTAGTTATGAGCTTATGTTCAAACGCCTAATACACACAGGATGTGCAGCAATACACTAATATCTTTACATATAAAAAAAAGGATTAAAATGTTACAAAAAGTACTATTTAAAATAAAAGTATTATTTAAAATATTATTTAAAATAAAAAACACCTCCTTCATGTCCATGTCTTTTTTCAGTTTGTTCATGACAATTTGCATTTGTATAGTGTTATTATTATTAGCAGTATCATTTAGTATATGGATATTTATATTTGTTTTAATAAAAGCAAGTGTAGATTTGTCCACCTGTCGGGTTTTGGAGACGTCTGCATCACCATATGGGGCATAAGAACAGGACGTGTGTTTGGACATACCTCAGTTTTTTGACCACACTTCGTTATTATTATTCATTTATTCGTTTGCTGGAAATTAGAACTGAATTTAGAAATAGTTTTGAAACAAATCTTTGCGCTTAACCAACGAAATTTAATATGTAAAAAAATCTGTAATTTTACGGTTTATTTCCGGCAACTGGGGTTACCTCATTGTTTGGGAAACACACCCCTGTTTAAAAGTTTTCACACTAGAGTTTTTCTACTTACAAGTCTCCATGTAAATAGCAAATGCACCATGGTGTGGCAACTGACCCATTGGGCCCTATTTTAAAGATCTAGGCGCAAAGTCCAGAGCGCACAGCGCAAAAGCATTAAGGGCGTGCCAGAATCCACTTTTGTTATTTTAAGGACAGAAAATACCGCTTTGCGCTGGCACATGGTCTAACAGGGTTGAGCTTATTCTCTTAATGAGTTATATGTGTGTTTTGAGAATAAACCAATCAGTGTCTCATCTCCCATTCCCTATAAGAGTCAGTTGTGTCGCGCCATAGCGCATTTGCTATTTACATGGTGGACTTTGTAAGTGGAAAATCTGAACGCTTCACTAGCCAGAAAACAGTTAACAGACCATTTACAGCGCAAGAATGAGAGAATGAGCCTCCTCATTCTTTACTTTCACTTCCACTCTCGTGGACAATTAGCCTATACATAATTAATTTCGTTTGTTATGCGCAAAGATTTTTTCAAAACTATTTCTAAATTCAGTTCTAATTTTCAGCAAACTAATAAATGAACAATAATAATGAAGTGTGGTCAAAAAACTGAGTTATATCCAAATACACGTGCTATGCCCCTAATGGTCTAAAAGCTGACAGGTGAGCAAATCTAGGCTTGTTTTTAATAAAACAAATATAAATATGCATATAATAAATAATACTGCTAATAATAATAACATTATACAAAAGCAATTTGTCATGAATAAAATGAAAAAGCCCCCTGAGATGAAGGCAGTAGTTTTTATATTTATGTAGGCTAGAAAGTAATAATTTTTGTAATATTTTAATACTTTAATTCTTTTTTATTTGTAAAGATATTTGCTTATTGCTCTACATCCTGTTAAGCAACGTTTAAGCGAGGCGCACAACTAACGCGCTCTGCGCTGGATTTTAGCTCTTAGCTGATCTATTAAACAGTCTATTCTAGTTTCTCAAAATAGCAACGCGCCAGCAATGCGCCTCAACACACCTCCTTTTTTTTAGACCAGAACGCCTATGGGCGCACATATGAGCGCAAATGCATTTGCTATTTAAACAGCATGGTGGTGCAAAATGTCAAAATGACTCTTGCGTCAAGCTGAAACTAGCAAACCACCATAGTTTCTCTGTCGCAGATGCATAATTTGAACCACGTTAGTTATAATGTAAAATGCCCATAATGATGCTCTCAACGGGTTAAAGTACCTTTAGAGAAGAACCCCATATTTTCTTTGTGCAAATTATATTGTTTTTTCACGCACACGCATTCCAAAAAAAAAACATAAAAAGTTTTGGTAAAAACATGCACTCTTTTTCCATATTAACTGAAATATATGTAAACGGCACAGTTTCCTTTACAAATATTATTAAAAACATTAGATATTCTATTCTAAGTTAACATAAAATCCCCTATTTATTAAGAAATCACCTATTTATTAAGAAATTAAATGTAATATTTATTAGGAAATGAAAAAAAATCTTTCATACTTTACTAATAATATTAATAATGATGATGATGATGATGATGATGATTATATTGTTCTACTTTTAAAATTTGGCACATGAAAACCACTGCAGAAATGTGCTAATCAACAGGTCCATATATAGAAGGCTACATTTCTTAATAAATAACCTAAAATAAAAGCATTAACGTATGCTATGTTTTCATAAGCTTTAGAGCAATGACTGTAAAACATAAACTAGCTTTGGACACATAACATAAATTCCGCTAGGCTGTATTCAAAATGGCATCACTGTTTTCAAAGTGCACTGCAAAGGGAGCACAAACTGAACTGTAAAAATACTTTGAAAGCAAATTACACCTAACAGAAATGACTTTATTGTTTTTTTTTAATCATTCCAAGTTTAAATGTTAGAATGTTCTAAGGGCATATAACTGGGAATAGGACACAGCCTACAGCTCTAGGTGTAGTGGCAAGGGCACAAGTTTGCGATGCAGTTTGCGAATGTTCGTTGGAACGATGGATTTGGGAAACCCAAACTTTAACTGTGTTTGTAAAGACTGAACTTGCAACCTTAGTTAGCTAATGATGGTTTTGGAAACACCACTGATTGATTTAGCCTATTCATGAAACACGCCCAGAACTCATTAAGAGAATAAGCACAACCCTTTTAGACCATGAGCTGCAGCGCAATCGGTTTTTTCCTTCTTTAAAAGTGGATTCAGACGCCCTTATTGCTTTTGCGCCATGAGCATTGGGGCTCTATTTTAATGATTTAATGAGCCTCTTCCAATCAGCCTTTACTTTAACTTTTTTCGTGGACAAACAGCTTTGTACACGCTTTGCTGAAGACATCCATTAGCCTACATATTAAATTTCGTTGGTTAAGCGCAAAGATTTGTTTCAAAATTATTTCTAAATTCAGTTCTAATTTCCAGCAAACGAATAAATGAATAATAATAACGAAGTGTGGTCAAACAACTAGGTTGTATCCAAACACGCGTCCTGTTCTTATGCCCCATGTGGTGATGCATAGGCCTACATCTCTCAAAACCCGACAGGTGGACAAATCTAAACTTGTTTTTATTAAAGAATATATAAATATGCATAATAACATATACTACTACTAATAATAATAATAATAATAATAATAATAATAATAATAATAATAGAAAGATAATAAAATAGGCGCAGCGGGTGAAAGCCAAGCTAAGGAGGAGTTTCTTATTGGGCTAATACATGGTAAACACTTGAAGCAATGTTGTTCTGTTGTGTTGCTACACAGAAAATTAAACACCTAAAATATTTACAACAAGAACACATTATTATTATTATTATTATTATTATTATTATTATTGAATCAACACAGGCGCATTCTAATTTAAAACAATTCCAACTTAATAATCATAATAGTGGGCAAAGTGCTGTACCATCTGTCAGTTTTTCCATATTTTAGTCTTGCTGTATTTTATTGTTTTTTGCACTAACATGCATGTGCCATGGAGCGCTGGAAAGACGGAATCAATTTTGGAGGCGAATAGATGTAAAAACGGGATGTTTTCTCTTACCACCAACAAAACTAGAAACCAAATGTGATAAATACGTTACAGAATTGCCAAACAAATTAATTAATGTCTTGCAAAAACTAGGCTAGGCTACAGGTATTTATGGGTTACATTTAATGTCAAAAGATTATTATGGAACAGCAAGTGAACACATCAGTGCCTATGAAAGAATATGCCTGGTAAATTCCCATTGACCTGTCTTATTCCGCTATGTGGCTCATATAGAAATTAACATAATTATGTCGAAATAACGACTTAATTATTTCGAAATAACGACTTAATTATGTCGTTATAACGAGAAAAGATCTCGTTATAACGAGAAAAGATCTCGTTAAAACGAGAAAAGATCTCGTTATAACGAGAAAAGATCTCGTTATAACGAGAAAAGATCTCGTTAAAACGAGAAAAGATCTCGTTATAACGAGAAAAGATCTCGTTATAACGAGAAAAGATCTCGTTAAAACGAGAAAAGATCTCGTTAAAACGAGAAAAGATCTCGTTATAACGACATAGCTGAGTGGGAAAAAAAATATGTGTGTGGCAGCAATGCGTCACCGTAATAACTACTATAATAAACACCCAATAAATATCTTATTAATAGGTAGGTTAGGTAATAGTGGGAGAGGTACTTAAACTAAAGTGTTCGGATCATTCTTGATGTAAATAGGCAAGAAAGTAGTTGTGATCACACTATAATGTGCAATTCATGCTATTAACAAATCATTAATTAAGACTTTAAGCTTAATAAACTATTAACTAGCTCCTTAATAATAAATAGTAATGTAGTAGTTGGGTTTAAGTATTGGGTAGGATTAGGGATGTAAAATAAGGTCATACTTTATAAATGCCATATAAACAGTTAATATCGTAATAATAGGCAATAAAGTCAATAGTAAGTGGTGTGGCTTGTTACTCAAACTACAGTCTTACCATAATTATTCATATATAAAATATTATTACATGAAATCTTTCATGGCAAAAATGTATGACAGTCATTATTTTGTTGCTACAAAAAAAAGAAAGCAACTAAATAGGACACATTCTAATGTAAATTTAAAGCTATTATCATCTATTAAATAAGACTAGACCTCCAGGCACAAAATAGATGTATTACTACAGTATGAACATAAGCACCAATGCACAACTGCACTCATCTACCAGTAGGAGTCAGGATAGAGCAAAAATCACTAACTGTGCTCCCCTCTCTCTCTCTCTCTCTCTCTCTCTCTCACTCTCTCTCTCTCTCTCTCTCTCTCTCTCTCGTTTATGGGCTCTCTAAAGGTTTATTGAGGTCTACTGAGAATATTATCCTGAAATATCCAGAACCATAACACAATAACATGAATATCATTATATCCCCATTTAAAATTGAAGAATGTATTAAACTCTGCACACAGGGCTGCGGAGAATGCACTGTGTTTATAGAGCGGAGATAAGTTACACAACAAAGCAAACAATGAACATCAAATCTGACTGTTAAATGCACACACACACACGCATACATGCATGCAGGGAAAAAAAGTGCTAGTTTGGTATGCATGGCAGCCGGTGGCTCTGCTGTCTCTACTAATGAAGGAGTCGACAGCGCTGGCACCAGAGCGCCTGCCCTCCCTTCTTCATCCCACCATTCCTGCAGTCTCCCTGGTGGGCATTAGGCAGGGACGCGCGCGCGCGCGTGTGTGCGCGTGTGTGCGCGTGTGTGTGTGTGTGTGTGTGTGTTCCTCACTGAGCATTAAGCAGTGGGGTGTGCCCTTCTGTCCTGATGTCCTCTCCTTCAGCCTTTTATTACTGTTCTGTCATACGGAAGATTAGTGATTGGCGATGTGGCTTTAAAACTATGTAAGGAATAATTAAACGACGGGTCATTGAATTATTATGAAGTATTGCACACCTCAGGTGGAAATGAAGCAAAAGCAGAGTGGGTGTTACACTTTGGATGTGTGTTATTTTCGAATACTGCAACAGGACTAAAGCCAATAATTGCTATTATATGACGATTACCACACCTAAAGACAAGACATTGTTAAAAATAAAAACTTGAAGTATTGATGATGAAATTTCAACTCTGTATTTTAACAAAATTTACATTTTCAATGACATTTATTGACAGTTTAGTATAGCTTAAAACAATATATTGCAACCCAGGCTCATTCTGAAAACGTACCCCTATACACATTTCTGGAGAGTGCCAAATACGTCCTAGGAGCTACATTTTTGGCAGTTTTTGTTTTCGCAAATCCACCAAGGACACTTTTTGAGATCTCAAATTTCACTCGCGAGTGCCATTCCCGCCTGCTGTTCTCACCTAAATCCACCAGAGGCCACTGTCAACTGACTGACTGACTGACTGACTGACTGACCGATCAACTGACCCACCCTCCTCCTTCCCTAAATCCAACCAATAGTGTTTTCAAAAGCACAGATTGACCCTTCCACCCACTTACCTAAACCCAACCGACAGTTTTAAAAAGCAATTCAGAAAAAGAAAAAGAGACGACTGATTTTTTTTTTTTTTTTTCAGATTTTACCACATTCTCACCCTGTTATTTACTTTTTTATTTTATTTTTTGGCTTCTGTTTTTGTTTTACCCACTTTCTGGAAATTCTGATCCTACCATCCGAATGTCGAATCTGACTGTAGCCTTAGTTTCCTGTTCTTAGCTGACAGGAGTGGCACTTGATGTGGTCTTCTGCTGCTGTAGCCCATCTGCCTCAAAGTTGGATGTGTTGTGCGTTCAGAGATGCTCTTCTGCATACTTCGCTTGTAACAAGTGGTTATTTGAGTTACTGATGCCTTTCTATCAGCTCGAACCAGTTTGGCCATTCTCCTCTGACCTCTGGCATCAGCAAGGCATTTGTTACCACAGAACTGCCACTCACTGGATATTTTCTCTTTTTCAGACCATTCTCTGTAAACCCTAGAGATGGTTGTGCGTGAAAACCCCAGTAGATCAGCAGTTTTTGAAATACTCAGACTAGCCCGTCTGGCACCAACAACCATGCCATATTCAAAGTAATCTAAATCACCTTTCGTCTCCATTCTGATGCTCGGTTTGAACTACAGCAGATCGTCTTGACCATGTCTACATGCCTAAATGCATTGAGTTGCTGCCATGTGAATGGCTGATTAGAAATTTGCGTTAAAAAGTAGTTGGACAGGTGTACCTAATAAAGTGGCTGGTGAGTGTATATAACCTCCTAGGGCTAGAGTGTCCACATTTGTGGACAGCATGTTTTAGCTCTTCAGTGGCTATTTAAAATACTTTGAATGTTTTATATTTTGTCACAGACATACTGTACAGTGTCATCCTGCAACTGTTTTGCAGCATATGAAATGTCCCAAACCCTATTTTTAACTGTCCAAAATGGGAAAAAAAATTGTTTTCACTCTCTGATAGTCAAAGCAAGTAAAAAAAGAAATTCTATGTTATATATGCATTAAAAAACATTTCAGGAAAAAGTGTTTTATGTAAATTGGGGCCACGAGTTCACATATATGGACATCATTTTTCTCTAAAAGTACATCATATCAAAAGAATGAAATTGTCATCAATCAGTTTTATTGTAATTAGGTTCCAATAAGCCCAAATAGCAAAGAGAAATAAAACATGCATGTAAAAAACACATTGGGCCTTAATGTGTTCATTAACGTTGAACACATTAATGTTGTGTGTTCATAATGTAACATGTTTTATTCAAGCTATTGTTGAAGCCTAGAAAAAATGCTTGGTCAAACTTAAAGACACTAAACGCATGATCGTTCTAATATATGGTTTATTTATCTGTATTCCTTATGACATCCTGGGTATTTTATATGAATAAAGTATATTTATTATGCAATATTAATCAACACTGCAGTGCAGAATACTATACAATAGTATGATTACTTCCATATTCTGTGATGTGAAACCACATCTGGTCAAAAGTTTTGTTTTCAAATAAACTATGCCAGTAATTCCTTTTATTTGTAGAAAGGCTCATATTCATTGCATTTAGTCTATGGCACTGTACAGCACTAAACAAACCAGTTCCAGATTGTAGAGGCAGATTCCAGATTGGAGGTGTAATTGTTATAATTGCAGGAACACCAAATCTTCTTGTGGAGAGAATTTTTACCGGTATATCGCAAATGATAAAATATAGCATAGTTAGCATACCTAGCATGCATCTGGCAGAAGCGTCGTGACACGAGTTAAACAGGAGACCAGAGGCTCAATTCAAACAAATGAGCTGCTCCTGCCTTTGGCTTCTTCAGGGATTCATCACGGATGGATGCGATCAATAACGGCGAGTCTGGAGTGAAGAGGACGCTCGGCGATCCTATTGGAATTCTCTTAAAAAGATTAGGCACTTTCAGCTGTTTTCAAGCCCATCTGTGACCTTGACCCCTGCAGGTCTGAACAGCTCACTGCTTCTCTTTGTCTCAGCCACTAATCATCGCTCATGTCACTCAGACCTTCAGCGTGTGTCTGAGACAATGTGAGGGAAGCTCTGCTGAGGGTGTGCACTTTAGAAGACAGAACTGAGAAAGAAAGACTTTTCAAGTAGCTATATTCTATTATGTTCTATTCTATTCTATTCTGTTCTATTTTATTCTGTTCTACTTTATTCTATTCTGTTCTATTTTATTATATCAGAATCAGAAAGAGCTTTATTGCCAGGTATGTTCACACATACAAGGGATTTGTTTTCGTGACCGAGCTTCTACAGTGGAACAGAATTACAAAGACAGGACTTAAAAACAGATAATAAATATATTTTAAAAATAGAAGTAAGTAGTGAATGCAAATATACAAATTGACAAGTGTATGTACAGGTAAATTACTATATACAACGTTATATGTTGTTATGTGCAAATTGGCATGTAAAGTAAGTTGTTAAAGAAGTGTATATGTGTATAAAAGTGTATGGCAAGTAGTGATGTTGGTTCCACAATTATTATCATCAAGTGTTCATGAGATAGATTGGCTGAGGGAAGAAACTGTTTCTGTGTCGGGCTGCTTTGGTGCGCAGTGCTCTGTAGCGTCGACCAGAAGGTAAAAGTTCAAAGAGGCTGGGTGTGAGGGGTCCAGAGTGATTTTGGCAGCACTTCTGCTTGCTCTGGAAAAGTACAGTTCTTGGAGAGTAGGGAGGGTTGTACCAATGATTCACTTAGCAGTCCGAACTATTCTACGTAGTCTTTGGAGGTTGGATTTGGTAGCTGAGCCAAACCAGACAGTTATTGACGTGCAGATGACCAATTCAATGACGGAGGTGTAGAACTGTTTCAGCAGCTACTTTGGGAGGTTGAACTTCCTCAGCTGACGAAGAAAGTACAGTCTATGTTGAGTTTTTTTGACAATGGAGTCAATGTGAGTGGCCCACTTCAGGTCCTGAGAGATGGTGGTGCCATATTCTATTCTATTATGTTCTATTTTATTCTGTTCTGTTCTATATTGTTATGTTATGTTAGGTTCTATTCTGTTCTATTCAATTCTATTTTATTCTGTTCTATATTGTTATGTTATGTTCTATTCTGTTCTATTTTTTTCTATTCTGTTCTAATCAATTCTATTCTGTTATGTTTCATTCTATTCTATTTTATTCAAATCTGTTCTATTCAATTTTATTCTGTTATGTTTTATTCTATTCTATTCGGTTCTATTTTATTCTATTCTATTGTTCTATTCAATGCTATACTATTCAGTTTTGTTCTATTCTATTCTATTCTGTTATATTCAATTCAATTCTATTCTATTCTATTCTACTCTATTCTATTCTGTTATGTTCTATTTTATTCTGTTTTATTTTATTCTATTCCGTTCTATTCAATTCTATTTCATTATATTCTGTTCTATTATTTCTATTCTATTCTGCTCTATTTTATTCTGTTATTATAATGGACTAATACTGAGAAAAATATAAATTAATGTAGACTTTGAACCCTCACATCTGTTTGTCCAAAAGTAACTTGTTTATTTTGAGAGATTACTCTAAAAGAAAATATATCAGATATCTAGTTGCCTCGAACAAACCTCTACATATCTTTCAATGATTCAGTACCATGATCCTGGCTAACCTTGCCAAATCCAGTGATTATTCCTTTCCCAAAAACACTAAATGAAGCAAATCGGTTCAAGAATGTCTGTGCACTCAGCCTCTCACTGATAAATCATGCAAACTGGATTTTGCAACTTTCGCAAGTACTTAACGGTTCTGTGTGCAAAGTGCATCAGAGATCATTTAGTTATTGATGAGCATTTTGCTTCTCTTCGTTTTTGTGATCATCCAAAAAAAATTTCTACACTATAAAACCCCAAAAATTAAGGTAACTTAAAGCATTTGAGGAAACTGATTGCAACAAACCATTTAAGTTCAAAAACTGATCCTAATGAGTACTGTGAACTCAATCCATTTGTGTAAATGAAGCAATTTGAGCACAGTAAAATCCAATAAATGAAGAGAACTCAAACCAACTGAGTACTGTAAAACCCAATAAGTTAAGGCAACTCAAACCATTTGAGGAAACCAATTGCTGCAAACCATTTGAGTTAAAAAAAACTAATCTATATGAGTACTGTGAACTTACTCCATTTAAGCTGAAGTAATGAGGTGTTTAATGAACTCAACACTGAGTTTACCTTCAACACTGAGTTTAAAACTCTTTTCAAATGAGTAGAATTAATTTTCAGTAAATTTTGAGTTAACTACACTCATTTCATTTGATAAAGTTGACTGTTGGGCTTTACAGTGTATCATCAATCAGTCATGTTATGATTGATCGACCTCTTTGCATGTCAAACATGCACTGCAAAACCCAATAAGTTAACTCAAACCATTTGAGGAAACCAATTGCGGCAAACCATTTAAGTGTTGAAACCAAATGGTTTGAGTACTGTAAACTTAAATGAATTGAGTCATATATACTTATATTATTTGTGTTGATATCATCAAACATTTAGAGTATTAGTAACTTAAATATTTAAGCTCAGTTGCGTATTGTGTATTAGTTCAATTAACTTTAACAAATTAAGTCCAAAGAACTGTAAAGCTACTCAAATGGTTTGAGAATAACTGATTGCGGTAAATGGTTCAAGTTTACTGAAGTCAAATGAATCGAGTTAGGGTGCTATCACATCTGTAGATCGATTGTTTTGTTCCAAAAAAGAGATTAAAATTGTTACAATTGTTTTTTTGTTCTTTTGTGCTCTTTCACACGGCAAAGTTTCTGAATGGACCAAAATAGTTAAAACAAGTCATGTGCAAGTAAACTCTCCTCACATTGGTCAGTTTCAGGGTTTATTTTGCTGAGCCCCACACATTCCGCTCAGTAACGTTGTTATTTTAATTCGTGATTATAAGCAATGAGGCATTATAAGCGAAAAGATGCACTTTTATTTTGACATCCACAGACATGGCCACCAAATATAAATCAGAGAGGTCAGACTTTCTCATACATAGGCTCATTTCAGTTGTCAAGTTTTGTAAAAATCTATCTATTGAATCAATAAATTAAAAAAAACGTTGGCTAGAATTCTGCATTATAGGTTTAAATTATATAGAGAAACAACAGATGAACCGAGAGTATAGTCAGACCATGAAGCAGATCAATGTTGATCTTTCTGTCAAGGTGACAGTGCAGAAACGAACAAAACAAAAGGCCCAATACAAAATATTATAGGGTAAAAATATGGAAAAAATTATCAGATGGTAATTTTGGTCAATTTTTCTAACGGATAAACAGCTCTCGTTAATATTCAGCATGCTTTCAGTTTTGTATTAGTCATAAAACACACATTTACCAGTAGGAATGATGACATCCTTCCATACTCTCTCTTCGTGTAGCCATATATATAATATAACCATAATACACTGTGATATAGCCTGGTTCATTGGATTGCATTGCTTTCTCACTATAATCGATCCGCTCCAGAGTTCGTTTAAATCAAGCCGAGACCACCTAATTCAGGCGATCTCGGACCGATTGATTTGGAGCGGATCCAAGCGCAATTGATGGATTCACATATGCCAAATGAACCACGTTAACTGGGCAAACGAGACCGGTTCTGAAACAAATGTCTAGGTGTAAAAGCACCCTTAGTCAACTTAAATAATTTGCGGTTTCCTTAAACCATCTAAGTATAGTTCTGTTTAGTTCAATTAAGTTCTTTTACTAAACAGATTTGATAACTGAACTTAAAATATTTAAGTTACTAATACTCTAAATGTTTTATGATATCAACACAAATAATATAAGTGTGTATGACTCAATTTATATAAGTTTATAGTGTTATAAAGCAAAAACTAACATGTGTAAACCTAGAAATGACATATAAAGGAGGTGTTTTAAGCAGGGTGCGAATTACAGGGGGGTTTGGGGGGGACTGACATCAAAACAAGATGCATGGGGGGGAGGGGGGGTCCTTTAATAGTTAGAAAAGCTTTCTCTGATGTCTGATCTATATTTTAAATATTAATAATTAAAAATGTATAATATAAATATGTATTTGATCCCCCCTATAACGGTTTATACCATTGTGAAAGCATAATGCGCCAATCAATGCTAGGAAAAATATCATTCAACAGTCTGAAACTGGCAGTTCTAGAGCACCGATAGACATCTAGTATTCTAGTCAGACATCTAGTATACATCAGTATTCACAAAACACATTTCTTGTAAAATAGGTGTTTATGTCTGCATGTAGCAAAAAGAGAAAGAAAAATTAGACACATAATTTGTATAGTTTGACCTACAGTAACCTCTAAAAAAGTCACTAAATATCCTTCAAAACACTGAAATCGTATACATTTTATTATTAAATTAGATTTAATTTAAATACTATCATAAATTTGATTCACTGAAGCATGTATTACCAAACTACTACCGAAAAAGTTGACCCCCCCTCCCCCCCGATCATCAGTGCATAATTCGCACATTGGTTTAAGTCAAACTTATTGAAATAAAACATTTATTTCAGTCAAGTATATCAAGTACAAAACAAGTTATCAAGTATTAAACGACCAGTCTGTGGATCCAGACTAAATGTAATCAGTCAATCAGTGTCAACATGTACATCAGATCTCCTAAAACAATATTTCCTGTTTTGGTAACACTTTATTTTGATGGTCCATTTGAGTATTAGTAGACTGTCTACTTAATATCTGTTGACACTGACATTTAACAGTCCTTCAACAGACATTTAACTGACTATAAGAAACTTTGCAATTACATGTCAACTTACACTAACTCTAACCCCAACCCCAACCCTAACCCCAACCTAACAGTCTACTTATAATCTAATGATAATTAGTTGCAATGTAACTTAAATTCAACAAACGGACCGTCAAAATAAAGTGTGACCCCTGTTTTTTTTTATATTTATCTTGACATTACACTCTCAGAAATAAAGGTATGTGAGCTGTCACTGTCACTTTTCAAAAGGTACACATTTGTACTTAAAGGTTCCATGTTGGTACCTCAAAAGTATTCATTAGTACCTACAAATTTTAAGAGGAACACTTTTGTACTATTTAGGTACTAATATGTACCTTTGAGGTATTAATATAGACCTTTTAGGTACAAATTTGTACTTTTTGAAAAGGTACCACCCCAGTGACAGCTCGCGTAACTTTATTTCTGAGAGTATAGGGAGGCAGCTTTATGTTGTGAATGTTACAGTAAGTCTATACTGCAGCTCTTGTATTGCAAAATAGCAAGACGAATCCTGTTTTCCAGATACGTCCCCTATGGATAAAGAGAAAGCAAGCATGTGCGTGTGTTCTGGCAACAGGGAGAAAGAGAGGAAGTGCATCTAGCTTGTTTAGGATCTTAAATGGAGCAGATCTCATGTCTGTGAGTGTTGTATTTGGTAATGGAGTGTGTCATGATAATGTGCTGCTGTGGGCTGAGAGAGACTCTGTCGTCTAGTCTCTAAATCTGACTCAATCTGCCCTGTATCGCACACACTGCCCGTCTCTGAACATCACTTCCAGGTACCAATGATCCTCCTTCACAACCTGGATGTTTATTTTTCCTTCAAATCACTGCAAATATATCAGTATTGTTTTTGTTTTCTCAGTTTATGTGTGACACCTTGCTCTCTTATGACTGTAACTACATTTATGGTCAAGTATATCCTATTTTGGTTGTCTATTTTGGTTGTCTGCCAGTCTATTACTACTTTTATTTTAGATAGATTGCACAAAAATAAACAAAAAAATGATTTTAGTTACTTTCCAAGCTGCTATATTCCATATATCCCAAAGTATTTATTGAGAAAATAAATTTATACTTTAATATTACCATCTGTTAATCTACTTTTATGCATATTACTGCATGAAATCAGTATATCAGACTGATTTCTGACACTAAAGACAGGAGTAATGATGCTGTGAACCCAGTGTTGCCATTATTGTATAATAAGGTATACACTCACTGGCCACTGTATTAGGTACACCTGTAGAACTGTTTGCTAATGCAAATTTCTAATCAGCCAATCCCATGGCAGCAACTCAAATGCATTTAGGCATGTAGACAAGATCAAGACGATCTGCTGCAGTTCAAACCGAGCATCAGAATGGGGATGAAAGGCAGGCCCGGATTAAGAATTCAGAGGCCCCTGGGCACAATGTCTTGTAGGCCCCCCTACAAGGCCGCACCCTAGTTGAATAAAAAAATAAGATTAATATAATATTTTTAAAATAAAGTTAATCTATAATATTTTGCCCTCTTTTTTAAATAAATGACATAGTACATATATTTATAGTCTACAAAGATTTACCTGATTTTAAAAGCATTTAAAACACACTTTGATAAAAATACTAATAAAACTAGTGAAAATTAATTGTTTTTTAATATACTTGTTCAAGTTCACTGAAGCGATACTAAAAATGTATATTTAAGGGTATTTTTAATGTATAACTTCTACATACTTATAATGCATAATTTGGATATAACACCTCTCCAATCCAGTTCTATGAATCTGAGTCTTCCATAAGACACACATTTATTAATGATTCCTACTGTCTCCCTCGTGATGAAGAAGAGTAGGCAAAAAGCACTTGATTATAAAGCTGAAAGTATCCGAAATCACACACACTGTACCAGTTCTCTCCTGTCTCTCTCTCCATGAGGTCGGAGAATATGGGTGAAGCAGGGCGACTAACATTGTAAATACAGAATAATTATATTAAGATGTCGCTTACATTTAACACCAGGTGAAAAATAACTGTTTATAGAATATTTATTATTATTATTATCCTTATTAAATACATTGTGGCTCATTTTATATACTTTATTTAAATTTTTAAACAAAAACATTACCTTTCTATTGAAAATAAATGTATTTCCAATCTGATATGTAATGGGGGGAAAAAAGAAGATCGTGTTCACCAGACGCTGGATTCGAACCAGGATCATGATCGATCGCCTCAAAACATGTTACCATTCTCTTTACGAGCTACACCACACCCACTTGCGATCAAACGGCGCTGGCGGGAAGCACTCAACTAGCTTATTACAACGAGGTGCGCTATTTGCACTTAGCCTAAATAGACACTCCAAAATCAGCATTTCTTCCACCCCTCGCAGGGGCCCCAAGTGCGCACGGGCCCCTGGGCCTGTATCTATAATGCCCATTGGTTAATCCGGCCCTGATGAAAGGTGATTTAAGTTTGAACGTGACATGGTTGTTGGTGCCAGACGGGCTGGTGAGTATTTCAGAAGGGTTTACAGAGAATGGTCCGAAAGAGAGAAAATATCCAGTGAGCGGCAGTTCTGTGGGCTCGAATGTTTTGCTGATGCCAGGGGTCAGAGGAGAATGGTCAGACTGGTTAGAGCTGATAGAAAGGCTCACCAAAATTGAACAATAGAAGATTGGAAAAACGTTGCCTGATCTAATGATGCTCAACTTCTTGGCATTCAGATAGTAGGGTCAGAATTTGGCATCAACAACATGAAAGCATGGATCCATCCTACCTTGTATCAAAGGTTTAGGCTGGTGGTGGTGATGTAATCGTGTGGGGGATAATTTCTTGGCACACTTTGGGACCATTGGTACCAATTGAGCATCGTGTCAATGCCACAGTCTACCTGAGTATTGTTGCTGACCCTTTGTGATCACCAGATCTCAATCCAATAGAGCTCCTTTGGGATGTGGTAGAATGGGAGATTTGCATCATGGATGTGCAACCAACAAATCTGCAGCAACTGCGTGATGCTATCATGTCAATATGGACCAAAATCTCTGAGGAATATTTCCAGTACCTTGTTGAATCTATGCCATGAAGGATTAAGGCAGTTCTGAAGGCAAAAGGGGGTCCAACCTGGTACTAGTAATGTGTACCTAATAAAGTGGCTGGTGAGTGTATTAATAAGCTGATATTTCTACAATAATATTTTGCAACGTTATTAGGGATGCACCAAAAATCACAATGCTTTGTAATAATGATTTATTTTATTAAACAATACATCGTTATTTTGTTAGGCTTTTTTAATTGAACTCAAAATCTTTAATTATACAGAAAGTCAATAAAAATAACAACATCCAGTGTCCAGAGGCAACATTTTTACTAGCATTGCCATGACAACATAATAGTACAATTGCAAGCAGCAGGAACAAATATACTACATAGAAATGTTCTGTTGGCACATTATGCTGAGTTCAGACTGCAAGATCTTAGCCCTGATTTTGACTCGCCGACAGGATTTGAGAATCGCCAACAAATCCTTGAAATCACAGGCAAATCGGTGCTCGTTCACGCGAGTAACAATCACACAGTGTAAACTATCAAAGACACCATCTGAGAGAATCTGTGATGAGTCGCCGACACTCATAAGATATTTAACATGCTAAATATCTGGAGCTGTCGGCAATTCAAATCATGCAGTGTGAAATGTGCTCTGATTGAAAATAACATCGGCAATTACCTACAGCCAATGAGAGAGCAGCATCCACCAGTATGGGTTTCTGCAGGCCAGCGGGAGGTTGGGGAAGAAGTTAAAAGCGCTTATTTTCAGTCTATTTGGACCCAAGAAATGGAGGAAAAACTAATGTCAATTTGGCAGCTGCACCGTGTCTGTTTGATGTGTCATCTGAGCAACACCACAACCAGGAACAGGAAAAAAGTTAGCAAGAAATTGCTAATTCCCTTAAAAGGCCACGTGAGCCTTTGTGGACTGAGACAAGGTTGTAGTTTATTCTCCTATTTTAAAGTCAGTGTGAGACCCCCAGTCGTCGATCCACAATGTAAACATAGCACCGACAGAACGCTACCCCAGATAACCATGCAGTGTCTGTGACACGACTACTTTGAAAATCATGCAGTCTGAACTCGGCATTATTTGAGTGGACTTAGCTTTTCCAGTAAGCGTGTGTGGTTCATGCATAGATGGGTTTACAGGTTCATGATTGGATAATCCACAGAGTGGAATATTGAGATATTTTGAGCTTTGACCACATTGCAGTCAAAGCTAGCAAGCTACAGTCAACCATGTACTCAGATGTTCCTGTGCTTTGATCGGTGCATCAACAAACCTACAACTGGAGGGAGAGTAAAACCAGCGCACTGAATGCTGGTGGGCATTTTCGAGTCATTTTTAGTCATTTTCTCTATCAGCTGAAAACCAAAAAGGCCATTTTCAGCCCATATTTTTCGGTGGCCAAAAATGAGCTGCATCCTAAATATTACTATATTAAGGATATTAAGGATATTCATACAAAATAACCTTTTTGGCAGATTTTTGTACTTCTCATTTCTCATAGCCTGTTGTAAACAGAATATTGAGTAGAGGGCGGGGCTTTATTTTGGCACATCATTCCCTCATAGCAAAATAATGGTAAGAGGGGCTTGGTTAAGAATATTTTGGCTGAAGCTGTCATACTGACATCTTCAGAGGAAGACCATCAAATGTGGAAGCAAATAGTCAGATTTTGATTGAAGATTACCAATGCAAACACGTAATACAAAGTTCATATTGATCGATCACCTAAATCATATCGATGTGTACTAGAAAAATAAAAATTGTACATATTCATATGGACTAAAATAAAATAAAAACTAAATTACTCAAATAAAAAAAAATCAAAGAAAAATAATTCAAGCACTAATAGAAACCAATAGTAGTAACTTGAATACTAAAATAAAGTTTCATGCATTACTCATTGCTATAATGTGGCATGATGGAGTTCCATATGCAGCATTTATTGTAAAAAGAATGGCCAGACAACTAGACGTCAAAACAGGAGCAAAGAGTAATAAACGGGTAATCCAAATGCTTAAACCAGGAGTGTCCAAACTCGGTCTTGGAGGGCCAGTGTCCTGGAGAGTTTAGCTCCAACCCTAATCAAACACAGCTGACCTAGCTAATCAAGCTATTACTAGAAATACTAGAAACCTCCTGGCAGGTGCGTTGAAGCAAGTTGGAGCTAAACTCTGCAGGACACCGGCACTCCAGGACCGAGTTTGGACACCCCTGGCTTAAACCAAAGTACAGGCTGAGGTCGGGGCAGGTGGCAAACAACCATAAACAAGAAAACAAAGAATCAACAAACACGAGCAAAGAGTAAGACATAAAAGATATAGGTGTGGGAGTGTATGTTGCGTGTATGTAATCAGTAGCTACGTTTCCATCCAACTATTTACACATTTTGGATATGCATATAAAAAATTGATTGATGGAAACGGCAAGATGTCCATAAATTTTGAAAATGCGCATAAAAACATATGCACATAACTTAGTAGGATAAACTTTTTATTCGATATGAAAAGATGCGCATAAACTATGATGAAAACACTTTTACTGTATGCACATTAAAAAAATCAAGTGATTTTTGTTATAAGAGTTCATGTGATGATAAAAATGTGTGTGAATGGACAAACCAGCAGGCTGAGCACATTGTAAAACATCCGAAATGTTGTTTTGGTCTTTCTAAAATGCCTTAACCATTTCAGTATTAGTGTTATTATATTATTAATTAACTCTAGAAAAGTCAAGAGTGTCTGCATCTCACGCCTTTAAATACCTCCACGCGTTCATTACGCATCGGCATACTGTCTTCTGAGGCGCAAGTCTTTTAATAAATAAAGAAAAGATTGACGCAGCTTCTCCTACCACAGTAAATTCTGTTTTTACTTTTGATATTTGGCGTCAGTTAATCAGGAAGCGACGATTTTGTTCTTTTCGACTACTTGGATGGAATAGTTGCTTTATTCGCACATCTTTTATGCGATATTTCAATTTTGCGCATAAATTTTATTCCCATCTTTGGATGGAAACATAGCTAGTGTCAATGATCAGCAGCTGTGTGTGTGTGTCGGTGTCCAGATCGGTAAACAGTTTCAGCTGTGGGCCACAATACAGAATGGGAGGTGTAGTCCAGGTGAATGGCTGGTGGAGTGTTTGTATAGCTGTATTCCTCTCTAGTGAGTCTGGTGGGTATTCCAGCTAATAATCATGACACTCATACATTTAGAGTTACACTGTTACGACTGTTACTGTCTCCCGATTTCTAGTCATAATGCATTGATTGACACATTTGACGCATAAAGAACCAAAATCCACTTGCATCTGTTTTCAGAGTTAATGCACACTAAACTACAGCACTGAAAAATGACTTTATGCAACATCTGGGTGTAAGGTTACACATTTTCCACTATTTGTCCATCAGGAAACAAAGTCATCAATCCCAAACGCTGAGTTTGCTAACGTAGCCTATGGCTTTCTTTCCTTCTCCTTTTTGTCTTTCAACATCTCCGTTTTCCTCTTTTGCGTCTCGTCGAATTTCTAAGCTGATATGCAGTCACCTGCCTCTCGAGAGGGGATTGCGTCTGTCTCCGGTGCCAGTAACATAAAATGTGCACACAGTGGCACAAACACACACACACACATGCAGACCTGCAGGATTTAGCTGAGAGGCTGGCCTGTAGAAATGGGTCAGAGGATTCTGCTGGAGCAATGCTCTGGAGACCACTGTTTGTGCGACTCAGTCTGCTGACGTGTGCACAAATCCACACACCCATACACACACTAATGCGCTCAGACAAAGGGCACAAAAACCCACACACTAAAAACAGCTCATACCTTTGGTTCACCTGGGAGCTTCATCTAGACATGCCGTAATTATGCATGCATGCATATTCATTTACGCCTTTCTCACTTCCAGCTAATAACATTTAATCGCAACGAGGACGACGTGAATTGAGATGAAATGCCTGGATAAAGGCAAACAGACAGGCAGACGGAGAGGGAGAGGAGGAAGAGGGAGGCCTGTCATAAGCGGCTGATAGAAAGAGCGAACGAAACGAGTGTTGTGAACGACAGGCTGTCCAGTCGACCAGCGCTGCCTGACAGTAACATATTGATCTGAGCAACTGTTCGGCTATCACAACTGGAATCAAAGATTTAGGTCAAATATTCTAGTTTGCTAGAGGGTGAATGCCATGAAAATAAAACATTCAGTTTTCTTGTAAATGTCACAGGTTTCATTTATTAGTTGATTGGGTCAGTGTAATTGATTGAGACCAAAAATATAGCTTGTAAATCTGTTTATAGTATTATATTTACAAATTATTCATACATTACATTACATTATATATCCATAAATACCAATTTAAAGAATACAACATGTTCAGGGAATATACAGGAATCAGAGATTGAAATTTGATGCCTTTTAAGACCTTTTTTAAGACTCTTTGCATACATTTTAAGACCTCATCACCACTTCAGGTTTCAACCAGTAACATTGTAGTTAACTTGCAGTATATTTACTAAATACTGATTGCAAGAAATGAATCCTAAACTAAAACTGTATTTATATATGGAATAAAAATGTTAATCCAGCAGTTGCCGCCTTAAAAACAGCAGGAATAACAGTGTTTCCCTGGTTACTGCAGTAAACAAAGCAGAGAGATGCCAAATCTAACAGGATTTGTTTGATTTCATAAACTACACGGCTTCCTGATATTCAAAGCTTAAATTCAGGCAAACTTTAGCATACAGATAGAAAATTTAATACCTTGTAAAATAACATTTAAGACTTTTTAATACTTTTTAAGGGCCTTAAATTTCTCTAAATTGATTTATCAATTTTTTATACTTTTTAAGACCCTGCGGACACCCTGATATTTTGTGTTTTAGTGTCAGTGCACAGCATAAATGAGTAAACTAATATTTTTAGTTAATTTCTCAGTAAATCTACACAATATTAAGTGCTCAGCATATATAAGTACACCCCTCACAAATCCATCTTTTAAATTATATTTTTAATAGGAAGCTATACAATATTATATTTGTGGATATACATTAGATTAGTCAGTACTGAAGCCAAATCTGGAGCTTATCTAACAAAATAACTTATGATAACGGTCCAAAAACTAGTGCACCCAAATTTATATGTTAGAGAAAAATATTGAATACAAATTTTAAAAAGAAGAAAAATCAAGAGAAGCAAAAAAAAAAAAAAAAAAAATAGTTGAAATTTTGCAGGTTGTAGTTTTTTTTTTTTTTGCAATATTTTGCTTGAATTTAATTATATTATCTTTCGATTTCTTAATATGTTTGGTAACGAAGATATTATTTTAATAAATTTATCTGTTTAATTGATCTGTGTCACATCCCCGGCTCGTCCTCACTCACCCAATCCAGCTTCACCACCTCACACCAGTCCCATCCAATCCCGAGAACCTTCCCCTGATTACTAATTACCCGCACCTGTTCACTATTAGCCCGGACACTATATAACCTCACCTCCTCCGTTCATACATCGTCCGGTATTGAAGTCGTATGGTTGTCTTCACCCAAAGCTCCCTCGTCTTCTCTTCTTCCATGGATGTTCCTCCAGAGTCTTCGTGATCATCGCACTGATAAAGGGAAGTGTCTTTATTGTAATTCCATATCTGAAGATCTATATGCACCTGCCTGCACTTAGTGCACACTGCCACCAACGGAGGTGTGAGGATTGTTAACCCAGTCTTGACTGTCACCAGGTTTACCCGGCGAAGACGTATGAGGTGTTCCTCGGATGATCTTCCACTGCCCAGCACTGTGTGATACCTTTTATGATTTACGTTTAATAAACTAAATGAAAAGATAACCATCTCTGACTTCTTTGTATACCAGCCTGACAGAATACCGGACCACAAAACAACAACAACATGGAAGCTAACGCTACGCTACCCGGAAGTGAGTTACCTTCCGCATCTCTGAGCGCTAGCTCCAACCTGGTGGTGACACCGAGTACTCCACTCGCTCGACCAACGAGTTACTCTGGGGATCCAAGCACCTGCAATGGGTTTCTACTACAATGTTCTTTATATATTGAAGCCAACCTAGTGCAATTCCCTAACGAACTTTCCAAAGTTGCATTTGTGATTTCTCTCCTCTCAGGCCGAGCCTTACAATGGGCAGATGCGCTGTGGAGTACTCGCAGCCCGGTGATCACCACCATCCAATCCTTCGTCACTCACTTTAAGGAGGTATTTTCAGTTCCACTTACCCCTTTATCAGTGCACGACGAACTCATGAATCTTTCCCAAGGGAGGATGTCTATTCACGAGTACACGCTGCAATTTCGGACACTTGCCGCCAGCAGCGGATGGAACCCTGTGGCGCTTCTGGCTGCTTATCGTAAAGGGTTGAAACCCTCCCTCCGTAAACAGATGGTCATTTATGACGACAATGCAAACCTTGAATCCTTCATCAAAAAGGCCATCAGCGTGTGTCAACATTTATCTGCTTGTTCTTCTCTCTTTGATGATTCTCCATCACCGCCCAAACCTCCCACGATAATGCAGGACCCTGAGGAACCGATGATTACTGACTCTTACCGGCTCGATGCCACAGAACGCCAACGGCGTATTCGACATCAACTCTGCCTCTACTGTGGAGAATCCTCTCATCGTATAGCCACCTGTCCCATCCGTCCACCTCGACTCGTGGTGAGTAAAGTCATCCTCACACCCACAGTATCCACCATACCTCATATTGTTGCAGAGTTAGTAATACATGATCAAACTTTTCCCGTACATGTTTTACTGGACTCCGGAGCCGCTGGGAACTTCATATCCTCCACCTTTATCTCTCGCCATAATATTCCTTCAGTGAGGAATGAGGTCCAGTACCGCATCACCACCATCCAAAGTTCACCGCTAGGAGAAGGAAAGATCAATCGCCGTACCAAGCCCATCACCCTTCATCTAGGTTTGAATCATCAAGAGACACTTACTCTTCTTATTCTCCCTCATGCCAATGTGGACGTCATCCTGGGACGACCGTGGCTTATTCAACACCAACCTCGTATTAACTGGGAGACTGGAGATATCCTCGAGTGGGGATCCAAGTGTGAAAGTAATGGTCATATTACCCCCTCTACTGGTCACTCCACGTCATTACCCCTGCAGAATACAAGCATACAAGCCACTTCTCCTTCCAGCCATCCCATTCCCTCAGCCTATCATGAATACATGGACGTTTTTAGTAAAGAACGTGCCACCCAACTACCCCCTCATCGGTCCTGGGATTGCTGTATTGATCTGTTGCCCGATGCCAAGTTGCCACACGGAAGGATTTATCCTTTATCCCGTCCGGAACAGGAAGCTATGCATAACTACATCAATGAAGCTCTCCAGCATGGGTTCATCCGACCATCTACTTCTCCTGCCGCCTCCAGCTTCTTCTTCGTTGCAAAGAAGGATGGAGGACTAAGACCATGCATCGACTACCGTGTGCTGAATGCTGCAACCGTCAAGTTCGCCTACCCTCTACCTCTAGTTCCAGCTGCCTTAGAAGAATTGAGAGAAGCTAAAGTGTTCAGCAAACTAGACCTCCGGAGTGCCTACAATCTTATCCGCATCCGCCAGGGGGACGAGTGGAAAACGGCCTTTGTTACACCTTCCGGCCACTACGAGTACCTCGTTATGCCCTACGGACTGGCAAATAGTCCATCAATTTTCCAAAGTTACATGAATGAGATCTTCAGAGACTTCCTTCATCATTTCGTTATTGTTTACATTGATGACATTCTCATCTACTCCCGTACTCTGGAAGAGCATCAAGATCATGTCACCCAAGTACTCCAACGTCTACGGCAAAACCATCTGTTCCTCAAACCCGAAAAATGTGAGTTCCATCAAACCACAATATCCTTCCTCGGTTACGTCATCACCCCGCAAGGAGTGAGTATGGAACAATGCAAAGTAGATGCTGTCTCAAAATGGGAATACCCAAAAACCATCAAAGAACTCCAGCGTTTTCTGGGATTCGCCAACTTCTATCGGCGGTTTATCAAGAATTACAGCATCCTATCAGCTCCACTCACTTCCTTGCTTCAAGGAGGAAAGCGAGTACTCGCCTGGACCCCTGAAACATCCCAAGCCTTCGATCACCTCAAATCCAAGTTCACCTCAGCGCCCATCCTGCGTCATCCTGATCCAAACCTCCCTTTCATCGTTGAGGTAGACGCCGCAGATACTGGAATAGGCGCTATCCTCTCCCAGTGGTCTGGCGAACCCAAAACCTTACATCCATGTGCATATTATTCTAAGAAATTGACGGCTGCGGAACAAAAGTATGGGATCGGTGACCGCGAGCTACTAGCCATCAAACTGGCACTGGAGGAGTGGCGCCATTGGCTTGAAGGAGCCCAACATCCCTTCACAGTCATCACTGACCACAAGAACCTCCAATACATACGTGATGCCAAACGTCTGAATGCGCGTCAAGCTCGTTGGTCACTTTTCTTCGCCCGATTCGACTTTCACATCACTTACCAACCAGGGCACAAGAACGTCAAAGCCGACGCCTTATCCCGACTTCACTCACCTGAGCCTCGTAATGATTCACTTGAATCCATTCTTCCTCCCTCCATCTCTGTGGCCCCTATACTATGGCAACTAGATGAGGAAATCCGACAAGCCACTTTAGAAGAACCGGCTCCCCCTGGTCTCCCTCCAGGCTTGTGCTACGTACCCACAAGATTCCGCATACCACTCCTGAATAGCACACACACCTCCCTCGGCTCAGGACACCCAGGTAGCAGGCGAACCCTCTCGCTCATCAGAGAAAGGTATTGGTGGCCTAAAATGGCCCACGATGTCACCCAATACGTTAAGGGTTGCTCGGTCTGTGCCATCACTACCACTCCACGCCATCTACCTGAAGGAAAGCTGCTGCCATTGCCCACTCCCCGCCGACCCTGGACGCACCTTGGTGTAGACTTTGCCACCGATCTACCCCCCTCTCAAGGTTACACTACTATCTTAGTGGTTGTAGATCGGTTTTCCAAATCCTGCAAACTTATACCTCTCAAAGGTCTTCCTACAGCCCTGGAAACTGCTGAGGCCCTATTCCATCACGTCTTCAGAAACTATGGTCTTCCCGAAGACATTGTGTCAGACCGAGGTCCACAATTTATCTCCAGGGTCTGGCGGGCATTCTTCCACCTCTTGGGCACCACCATCAGTCTATCTTCTGGCTATCATCCGCAAACCAACGGTCAGACCGAGCGTAAAATCCAAGAGATTTCCCGGTTTTTACGCTCCTACTGCCATGCTCATCAAAACACCTGGAGCCAGTATCTTCCGTGGGCTGAGTATGCACAAAATTCTCTTCGTCAATCCTCTACTGGTCTAACCCCTTTTCAATGTGTCCTAGGCTACCAACCACCCTTGTTTCCCTGGAATGGGGAAGCATCAGAAGTGCCCGCGGTTGATCACTGGTTCCAGGAAAGCGAGAGGGTCTGGGACTCAGCTCACGTCCATCTTCAGCGGGCAGTCCGGAGGTACACTGAGCAAGCCAACCGTCACCGACTACCTAATCCCATATACCAACCAGGAGATAAGGTATGGCTCTCTACCCGAGACATTCGCCTCCGGCTGCCCTGCAGAAAGCTGAGTCCCCGCTACCTGGGACCGTTCACCATTCACTCCCAGATCAATCCTGTCACCTACCGCCTTAATCTTCCACCACAATACCGTATAGCATCATCTTTTCACGTTTCCCTCCTCAAACCCTACACTAACCCTGTATCTCCTCCCTCTACAGAACCCGAACCACCCCCCCCTCCCGACCACACGGAAGTCATCGGTGATAACATCTACCAGGTCAAGGAAATCCTCAACTCCCGGCGGCGGGACGGTCAGCTCCAGTACCTAGTAGACTGGGAGGGCTTTGGCCCCGAGGAGAGATCTTGGATCCCTCGTGACGACATCTTAGATCCATCTCTCCTCGAAGAATTCCATCAGAGACATCCCGATCGTCCAGCTCCACGAGGACGTGGCCGTCCCCGCCGTCGATCTAGGGTGCCAGGAGTCACCCGTGGAGGGGGGGGTACTGTCACATCCCCGGCTCGTCCTCACTCACCCAATCCAGCTTCACCACCTCACACCAGTCCCATCCAATCCCGAGAACCTTCCCCTGATTACTAATTACCCGCACCTGTTCACTATTAGCCCGGACACTATATAACCTCACCTCCTCCGTTCATACATCGTCCGGTATTGAAGTCGTATGGTTGTCTTCACCCAAAGCTCCCTCGTCTTCTCTTCTTCCATGGATGTTCCTCCTGAGTCTTCGTGATCATCGCACTGATAAAGGGAAGTGTCTTTATTGTAATTCCATATCTGAAGATCTATATGCACCTGCCTGCACTTAGTGCACACTGCCACCAACGGAGGTGTGAGGATTGTTAACCCAGTCTTGACTGTCGCCAGGTTTACCCGGCGAAGACGTATGAGGTGTTCCTCGGATGATCTTCCACTGCCCAGCACTGTGTGATACCTTTTATGATTTACGTTTAATAAACTAAATGAAAAGATAACCATCTCTGACTTCTTTGTATACCAGCCTGACAATCTGTTTTGTTTAAATGCACCAAAATACATTGCCTATAATCACTGAGAAATTGACAAAAATATTCATTTTCAAAATAAGGTGTATTAAACGGTTTTATTAAACAGTTGTATTCATTAAAATGAGTCACCTAAACTTGTAGGAATTGAAAGATAAAACATCTGAATTTAAGTATTCTAAAAAAAAAATATTACAAACTACAACATTTTTTATTGATTTATTTCCTCTTTATTATAATTTGTTGTTATATTTTCCCCTAACATAGTAATTGGGTTTGTACTAATTTTTGCACCATGATCTTAAGTTATATTGTTAAACTAGTTAGAGTTTTGGCTTTGGTACTGACTAATGTAATATACAGTATATACACAAATATCTTATTGTATAATATCTCATAGAAAGTATTCATTTAAAAGAGAGATCTGTAAGGGTGAATACTCATTTATCCTGGGCACTTTATATATGTAATGAATTGATTTAAAAAAATATATAAATTCTATAGGATTGAGCTCAGGGCTTTGTGATGGCCACCCAAAAACATTCACTCTGTTGTCCTAAAAGCACATTTTAACTAATTTGGCTGTTTGGAAGACCCATTTGTGGCCAAGTTTTAATTTCTATAATATACTGTATTTCTACATAACGTTCTTTCTTCATGATGCCATCTATGCTGTGAAGTGGACCAGTCCCTCCTGCAGCAAAACAGCCCCACAACATGATGCTGCCGCCCCCATACATCACAGTTGGGATGGTGTTCCTAGGCTTGTAAGCTTTCCCCTTTGTCCTCCAAATGTAACACTGGTCATTATGGCCAAACAGTTCAATCTTAGTTCCATCAGACCACAGAACATGTCTCCAAAAATTATTCTTTTTCCCAGTGTAATTTAGCAAATTGTAATCTGGCTTTTTTGTTGATTCTGGCTTGTTGATTTTCCCATGTTGTCACACAAGAAAGCAGTGTGTTTGAGATTTTCCTTAAATACTATTCTACTGTTGTGCCTCCAATTAACTCAAATGTTGTCAATTAGCCAATCAGAAACGTCCAAAACCTTGACACCATCATCTGAGCTTTTTCAGAGGCATAATAATCTTATTGTATGTAAACTTGACTTTAAAGAAAAGTTATAACAATTTCTCAAAAAATATCTCTCTCATTATTCTGCTATTAAATATAACACAAACAAATTTGATAATCCTAACTTACCTAAAAGAGAAAAAGTTTAGTCACATTAACATCTGTGGTTATGTGGTAAAATGGTTATATGCCTTTTTATATAAATATAAATACAAAAAATGCATGCACAACAATAAATAAAAAATAAAAAAAATACTGGTAATAAATAAATAAATAAAAACATTATAAAAACATTACAAAATAATATGACAAAAAATAAATAAATACTGGTAATAAATATAAAATAAATAAATAAACAAAAATAAATACTGGTAATAAATAATTAATGAATGAATGAATGAATGAATAAAAACATTATAAAAATATAATTATGAAAAATGCATGCATAACAATAAATAAATAAATACTGGTAAAAAATAAAATAAATAAAATAAATAAATAAATACTGGTAATAAATACTGTTAATAAATAAATAAATAAATAAATAAATAAATAAAAGCATCATAAAAATAATATGACAAAATGCACGCACAACAATAAATAAATAAATACCTGTAATAAATAAAAAAATATATAATATAAATAAATAAATAAATAAATAAATAAAAACATTATAAAAATTATATGCATGCACAACAATAAATAAATAAATAAATACTGGTAATAAATAAATAAAAACTGGTTGCTGGATGAGTTGGCATTTCACATTCATACATCTAAAAAGTCTCACTGGACATGAACTGCCCCGCAGCATCAGAATCTTGCCCTTTATTTCTTATAATACTAAGAGGGGTTCTTGAAGTACTGTAGCTGTTGATTTGCTACATTATTGCTCAGGATGAAGATTAAACTTTAAAAAATGATTATACATGAGGAATTAAAAAGTATTAATTCTGCAATATTAAAACCACCCAGCATCCCGTCCGTCTTTTCTACTGTGCTGGTAAAAGCACAGAGGATAATCTGTTTGGGAATCAGATGGCATTAGATGTCATTAGCGGTGAGTCATCTTTAATGAACACATCTAATGAAGTGAGCCTCGCGGAGAGAAATTACATTATTCCTGCTTCAGAACATCGGTACGAGGTGTGTGTGTGTGTGTGTGTGTGTGTGTGTGTGTGTGTGTGTGTGTGTGTGTGTGTGTGTGTGTGTGTGTGTGTACATGGCATATAGGAGAGAATGACTTTTGTGCTTTATGAAATAACCAAAATTCTTACATTTCTGAACATCATCAGGTTCCCAATAAATGGCAAGGGCTTTGGGTTTTTGATGCCACAACGTTCCAGGGTGGAGAACGGGGAGATGGAGTACCTGTTAAAACAAACACAAGATCAGTTCAGTTGGAGCTCAGTATATACAACTATGAATGCATCTCAATCCGCTGCCTTATTCAATAGTACATTGAAACATTTACTCTCTGAAAAGTCTCACAATGTACTGTGAAAATCAGGAAGCATCAATGATCACTATTCTCATGGATGGGCAAAAATATATTGAAATGTGTTTTAAAATAAAATCCTTTATATGTGTATTAAAATAAACTACAAAATACAGCAGCCACAAATGTTTCAAAACAAAACACTGCATTTTTGTATTTTAAAAATACTACAAAATACTTTTACAAGTAAGCATGAACCTTCTTTGCAAACCTTCCATGAATAGGCCTATTCGATCAATCCCTCCACTGTTAAACGTGAAGTAAACTATATTTGATAGCAACAGCTTTTGCTACAACTTGCTCCTGCTGAGCAAGTTTTAACAGATTCTCTGCCACCTCGTTCACCTCTACTCTTACTGTGCATGCATAAGTATCTATACTTTTTTTACTTGTTTCTTTTTTATTCATTTAGCATATGTTTGTGCAAATTACATACAGAAAGCCTGGTTCAATGCAGATAATGAGTTATAATATAGTACTGTTGATTGTTTCCACCCATTTTGTGGCCAGTAAAATTGATATAATCTCTGTAAAATGATTATTTAACCTCTTAACATTCTTGTATTTTAAAAGGTGATATAATTTTAAAAAAATGTTTTCCTTAAATCTAGTTTTTTGCAATTGAACTCTTCAATAGGCCAACTCAATGTATATGATTTCTGAAAACTAAAAATCTCTAGTTTTATAGTTTGGTCATTTCCATAAAATTTCTTCAATGCACAACATAAAAACATGATATATCAAAATGATAAAAATGGAGTTATCAATTTTTGCAAATAAACTCTTCATATATATCCTGCTGATGCCGTCAGGTGCTTTTGACTAGTCTGTTTAGACTGAATTGCTGTGTTATTAAATATTAGTGTTTCATATATTCTCCCACTTTGCCATCTTTAGGCAGACATCTTTCCTTTTTATTATATACTACTGGAAATTTAAACAGCAAGTGAAGTATTGTAGGTATCGCCATGATGTGATGCGTAATTCCTTCTATACTCCAAGCATGGACCACCTTCTTTCAGATAAATACATTTTCTCTTCTAATCTCAAGTCTAGTCAAATAACTGAGAAAGCTCCAATCAGAGGGCACATTTTTATGATGTCATCATGTAGACTTCTTACAAAGTGTTTTACAGTATTTTAAAAATACAAGACACTGAAGTATTTTGATACAAAATATTAAGCCATTTTCTTCATTCCTATTAAATATAAATTACAAAATACATCATAAATACTGCCCATCTCTGACTATACTCGTAATTTAGCAGATGTTTGAAGTGTGAAACATAAATCATATGAACCAACTCACCAAACAACAACAAACGAGAGAAGTTTCAAAATTATTTATTTACTTTTAACGATGAACATAGTTAGACAAGTACAGAAGAATCTAACAAACATTTATAGTTGATTAATAGTTGAAATGTTGCTGGTACACTGAAAAAAAAAGATGCCTGCAAAATTGTTGTAAACAATTTGTTTGTGTTGAATTTAAACAAACAAATTAAATTTAGTAATGTTCAACTTAATTTGTTTGTTTAAATTCAGCCCAAATAAATAGTTTACCACTTAACTTAAAAAAAAAATTAGTAAATCCAAGGAATAATCTTTAAATCATTTTTTCAGTGTACACGAAACAAGGAAATTATTTAAAAGCTTCTATTATGTGAAAAAGATTAGTTCTGCTGTTGTTTTTAAGGAAATTTCATGTCACAATAGGTGTCCAAATGAACAATGTCCTTATTGTCCAGTGCCCAAATACATGTACATGACCTAATGATTTACGACATCAGCAGCTGATTGAGCACCTTATTTGAACGCTACAAGAAAGTGAATGAAACAAGAAGAAAGTGAATGCCACAAGCAAAAAATCATGGTTAAGCAATGTCTAGGCCTGCATCCGAAATTGCCTACTCAGTAGGTACTGCATTTGAATTTAAATGTACTACTCGACCGTTAGAAAAGTATGTTCTAGAATGAATGTGAGTAGTATGAATGGAACTTGGATGTACTACATCCGCCGTTTTGTCATCATCACGTGACCTATCCGCATCAGTTGTGTTGCTTCACTCCCATCAAAGAACTTAAAATTACCAAGAGGCGACATTCAATAGAATATTCTATTGTAACAGCAGCGCCCAGCAATAGCTCCACGATTCTGCCATTTTGGAGGGAAAGCGATCAGCCGTCCACTGGATCTTATTGCTGTCACAATGGCAAGCAGCTGTTTTGCTGTTTATTTATTTATTTAAATAGTGCATTAAAGCTGAACCTGAAAGACGACAGAACAACACATACAATTACATCAGCACTTTTAATAGTTTATTTTATGGACTTGTAGATTAATATATTTGTACCATACTTGTTTTCTTGAAACTGTCACTTTTAGGTGAACTTACTTTAAATTACTTTAATAGTTTACACACTAGCATAATACAAATGAATACTGACATGTTAAATTAAATTAATATGACTTTCAATTTTCATTCCAAAATGGCCGCCACGTGACACTAGCGGCATCTAGTGGCTGTTTCTCAAATAGCAACAAACTCTGCAGGCACAGGACGTCAACAGGACATCATATTGACGTTGTACCCCAATGTACCTTAACGTCATGGGGACGTTGGATTTTGTTTGGTAATGAAAATTGGGTTGATGTCAGAACCCAATCTCAGGCCGACGTCAATGTCCAATGTAAAACCTAAAATCAACCAAATATCAACGTCTAATTATGTTACATCTTGACATTGTGTGGACGTTACCACTATGACATCTATCAGACGTTGGATTTTGGTCACTTTCCAACACAACCTAAAATCAACCAAATATCAACGTAATTTGACGTCGCTATTGAACGTCAAAATAACATTGTCCTTAGACGCTGGCTAGACATTGAATTTGGGTCATCTGACATCATGACCTAATTCTAACCTAATTTTAACGTCTTATGGTGTTGTGTGCCTGCTGGGGAGTGTCGCCTCTTGGTGATTCTATGCTCTTTGTGTGCACTTCAGAATCTGGCCGGAAATAGGTCATACGGGTACTCCTCGCATACTGTTTTTCAAATTCTATGAATTCAGACATACTACTCGGCTCGCATACTGTTTTTAGCGTACTATATAGTATGGAAGTATGCTATTTCTGACGTAGCATATGAATCTTTTTAACCAGCATCAAGATTTAAAATTAAAATAGCATATATTATTATTATAATTTTATTATATGAAATGCATTAGATGCTGAGATGTATCTGGTTTAATCCAGTAATGCAGTATGAATAATACAGTTAAAAATAAGCCCTCCTATACATTATATTATGTTCGGCCTGCCAACATATATATTTTTGAATCACAACCATTGTTGTGCATTCGCGTCTAGTCACTTGTGGTTTTGACCCCCCACCTACTGCACATTTCGAGTTCTGTACTATATATTTGGGTAACTTTCGGTTTCTCTCAGGGTACAGTCGAGAGTAACGCAGATACAGATTATTTCTGGGGTTGATTTAAACGTTGAAATATACAGTTGATGTCAGAATTATTAGCCACCCTGTTTATTTTTTCCCCCAATTTCTGTTTAACAGAGAGAAGATTTTTTTCAACACATTTCTAAACATAATAGTTTTAATAACTCATCTCTAAAAACTGATTTATTTTATCTTTGCCATGATGACAGTAAATAATATTTTACTAGATATTTTCAAGACACTTCTATACAGCTTAAAGTGACATTTAAAGGCTTAACTAGGTTAATTAGGTTAACTAGGCAGGTTAGGGTAATTAGGAAAGTTATTGTATAACGATGGTTTGTTCTGTAGACTATCGGAAAAAATTTAGCTCAAAGGGGCTAATAATTTTGACCTTAAAATGGTGTTTAAAAAGTTAAAAACTACTTTTATTCTAGCCGAAATAAAACAAATGAGACTTTCTCCAGGAGAAAAAATATTATCAGACATACTGTGAAAATGTCCTTGCTCTGTTAAACATCATTTGGAACATATTTAAAAAAGAAAAAAAAGTTCAAAGGGGGGCTAATTATTCTGACTTCAACTGTATGTCCATAAGTGCTCTATTTGTACTAAAGCACTATTTTTGTAAATATTCAAGGGTCATTTGATTATTATCATTTTTATACCACCTGTATTTTTTGTACAAACACCTCTTCATGGATTACATGTTATGCTGGTGGTGTAAATATGATAATTTTGCTAATATTCGATTCAAATTGTCTCATTAATAGATTTTCCTAATATGCATATTAAGATTTGTATAAAATGTGCATTATTACAATTTGACTGCTGGCTGAATTGAACATGTGAAAGTAAATGTGAATATACATACATAATTTTCCCCTCTTTGTTGTAGTTTTACAAAAAAAAAAAAAATGATATTGAGAAGAACAATTGACAGTAAAGTCAACAAAGTTACCCAAACTCCTTTCTGCTGTCTTATTCTATTTGTTAAACTTTTGGTTAAACAACAATTGATTGGGACATAATCATAATAATAATAATAATAATAATAATAATAATACTCATAATAATAATAATAATAATTGTTATTATTATTATTATTATTATTATTATTATTATTATTATTATTGTGCCTATTATTAAATTGTAGTATTTTCATAGCAATTTAAACTACCCCTTCAATATGTACAACAAAAAAAAAAGAAGGAGCTTTGATACTTTGGGGAAGAATGTCTGTGCATCAGAATGTCTGAGTGCATCAATTTCATCAGGTTTCCACTTTTTTCTTGTGCATGAATATTAAAACGGCCCTCCTATGAATTGTCAGTCACTGATATGGCCCCCCGCTAATTAAAGTTTGAGACCCCTGCCTTAGAGTGTTACAAATAAAATGAGACCATAAACTGAATAAAAAGTAAAAGTTACTAAAATCTAAACAAAGCAGTCGAGTGTTTTGAGGGAAAGAAGATTTTTTCAACACATTTCTAAACATAATAGTTTTAATAACTCATTTCTAATAACTGATTTCTCTTATCTTTGCAATGATAATATTTCACTAGATATTATTCAAGATACTAGCATTCAGCTTATGTGCAATTTAAAATGTGTTTTGTGTCTGTGTTTGTTAGAATAGTCTCTCAATTACTTTGAAGCTCCAAACATTTGGTTTACAGAAACTGAGTGCAGTTGATAAGTTGCTTAATTCCTGGGCCCTGGAACAACATTTTTAAGGACGTGTCCTCTCTTTACTGGGTCCACAGAGAAACGCACTATAGTAGTCTGTCTTTGTCATAGAGGACAAGACAATGCTCCCAATGTTGTCTCGCACAGACCACAGCCCCGCTCCTATTGTAGACGGGTGTAAGTGATGGTTGGTGCAAATGCATGATGACACACGCTGTATCTGAGCGCTCTGGAAGTGCTGCTTCTCCTCTGAGTATGGAAAAGGAGATCTGCATTATGCATGAGGTTTGCATCTGCTGACACACCAGCGCTTCGACCACTTTCAACTTTGAAGCGAGCCGTGGGACATGACGAGACCGTATTTGCTCACAAAGTGTATTTCTGTCCCCTAGAAGTTAAACAAAAATGTCTTAATCCACCAGAGAAAGAGAAAAACGGGTACTTTATTCAAATGTGTAATCACTATGGCTGGTGGATCTCAAAAACATCTATGAGTTGAGAAACACATATCAGGGGTTTTCTTCAGCTACAGGCATTTTAACGACCAAAAATTTGCTATATGAAGGTCTATATACATATTTATACAACAGTTCTGTCTGGTTCTTAAATCTGATTGGCTGATAGCTGTGCGATTATTCTGCAAATAACAACACTCGCCAGCCTCTTCACCCTTCATCCTTGTGTATTACTCCGCCCACTCCGCCTCGAGAACGTAGTTTGTAGATTGCAATTATGCAGTTTAAAATATTTATAATTTCTCAGAGACAGCGCATCGGCCGCCATTAGCCTGTCATTGAGCAGAGCAAAGATGGTTGACGTTGTCCATCCACAAGATGGCGACAGAGACAGCATAATAAGCCCTTAGAAGATAAAAACAGCGTAATTTCTAACTACAGCTGATCATTATTAAACTGGTGACATTCTAAGTCGATCTCTCTCTTTTTTATATTGTTGTGATGTATTTATATTATAGTAATTGTAGTGTTTTGAGTGTGAGATGTGATTCACATATTAGGAATATATGTATTTTGTGTTGGCCACTCTTTGTATAACCCTCAGCCTTATACAGTAATCTTAAAATGTGAGCAAAATCACCTGTTTTTGTCATCACTTTAGACAGTACGCTAGAGAATCATTCAAATACTAGCTCTAAAGTGACGTTGGTGAAGTACAGTAGCAACGGTTTCTGCTGTTCTGATGTCAGCTGCAGGTGTTAATGAATGGCTGAAGAAAGTAGTTCCTCTTGCAAAAGGATTTTTGAGACTCTCCATGTTTGATTTTTATTTTTATTTTTATTTTATATATATATACACAATTATGCCATTAAACTCTTGTATAAACGCAATATTACACGAGTAGCAGTGCGATGTGGCTGTATTGTCACTGGGGGGACACTAACGCACGCCTCCCACCAGTGCCAATATACAGCTACATTGCACTGCTACTCGTGTGATATTGCTCATATATATATATATATATACACAGTTGAAGTCAGAATTATTAGCCCCCCTGAATTATTAGCCCCCTGTTTATTTTTTTCCCCATTTTCTGTTTAATGGAGAGCAGATTTTTTTCAACATTTCTAATCATAATAGTTTTAATAACTCAATTCTAATAATGGTTTTATTTTATCTTCACCATGATGACAGTAAATAATATTTGACTAGATATTTTTCAAGACACTTCTATACAGCTTAAAGTGACATTTAAAGGCTTAACTAGGTTAATTAGGTTAACTAGGCAGGTTAGGGTAATTAGGCAAGTTATTGTATAATGATGGTTTGTTCTGTAGACTATCAAAAAAAATTGCCTAAAGGGGCTAATAATTTTGTCCTTATAATAGTGTTTAAAAAATTAAAAACTACTTTTATTCTAGCCGAAATAAAAAAGACTTTATCAAGAAGAAAAAATATTGTCAGACATACTGTGAAAATTTATTTGCTCTGTTAAACATCATTTGGGAAATATTTAAAAAGAGAGAAAAAATTAAAGGGGGGATAATAATTCTGACTTCAACTGTGTGTGTGTGTGTGTGTGTGTGTGTGTGTGTGTGTGTGTGTGTGTGTGTGTGTGTGTGTGTGTATGTGTGTGTATGTGTATATATATATATATATAGCAAAATTTGACCCCCAATCTATGAAACTGAGCAAGATGCAAAGAACCACAAAATTATTATAAATTATTATATAAAATTATTTATATATACAGTTGACGTCAGAATTATTAGCCCACCTGAATTATTAGCCCCCTGTTTATTTTTTCCCCCAATTTCTGTTTAACTGAGAGAAGATTTTTCCAACACATTTCTAATTATAATAGTTTTAATAACTCATTTTTAACAACTGATTTATTTTATCTTTGCCATGATGACAGTAAATAATATTTTACAGCTTACTTTACAGCTTAAAGTGACATTTAAAGGCTTAAGTTACTGTTTAATGATGGTTTGATCTGTAGACTATCGGAAACAAAAAATGCTTAAAGGGGCTAATAATTTTGACCTTAAAATGGGTTTTGAAAAATTTAAAACTACTTTTATTCTTGCTGAAATAAAACAAATAAGACTTTATCAAGAAGAAAAAATATTATCTGACATACTGTGAAAAATTTTCTTTGCTCTAGTAAATATCATTTGGGAAATATTTAAAAAAGAAAAAAATTAAAAAGTGGGCTAATAATTCTGACTTCAACTGTGTGTGTGTGTGTGTGTGTGTGTGTGTGTGTGTGTGTGTGGTGTGTGTGTGTGTGTGTGTGTGTGTGTGTGTGTGTGTGTGTGTGTGTGTGTGTGTGTGTGTATGCATTTGTCTTTTGTTTAACTAGCCCCTAACAGTATTTTATTTGTATTTATATTTTATAGATGCTATAAAACTTTATTTTTAATGTATAGTATAACCTTTTTAATGTTGCTATAGCCTTGTTACATACATTTAATCTTCATAAAAGAAACACCACTATAGTTTAAACGAAGATAATTTGCTTTAGGCAGAATGGTGGCTAGCACTGTCACCTCACAGCAAGAAGGTCACTGGTTTGAGTCCCGGCATTTCTGAGTTTGCATGTTCTCCCAGTGTTCGTGTTGGTTTTCTCCAGGTGCTCTGGTTTCCCCCCACAGTCCAAAGACATGTGGTACAGGTAAATTGATTAAAGTAAATTGGCTGTAGTGTATGCATCTGTGTGTGTGTGTGTTTGTGAATGTTTGTATGGGTGTTTCCAAGTACTGGGTTGCGGCTTGGAAGGGCATCCACTGCATAAAACATTCGACGGAAAATGTGGCAATTTATTCCACTGTGGCGACTTCTGAAATAGAGACTAAGCTGAAGAAAAATGAATGAATAATTTGCTTTAAATACATTTAAATACATTTTATTTGTGTGACTGTAAAGTAATTCAGTGCATGTCAATCTGACTGTGTTTATAGTCCAAAAGTCCAGCGACAGGAATAACTTCAGCACTGTGGCAAAAAAATAACCACCTATCTTCCTCAAAAATAATAAAAAAGTAACTGAAAGATTCTGACATCAATCTCTTTCATAATCTCCAGCTCGGCAGGAGTTCATTACCATATTAATTGTCAGATTAGAGAGCGGGTCTTAACACATGCTGTAAAAAATGCTGGAATGATAACTCAATTTTATGACACGCTCTTAATTACACAGAAGCACGTCGCGTCCCAACACTGAAAGACCCAATCTATCCACGTCCACATTCAACACCATTTCTCACTTCAGCACAAACATATTCACCAAACATCCTCCACTCTTTCAGCTCATTATTGGTTAAAGGTGACGTTGGAATAAATTTTGCCCTTTTTTTCTTTAGTTAGGTTTCTGTTGTGTGTGCTAGTTTGGACAAGTTGAAAATAAAACATGCACCTTTTTCATAAACTGAGTGTATTTATGTACCATAATTGACCTGTTTGAATTTTGTGCCAGTTTATATGTCCTATAATTTACATGACCAATCCAGACTCTGTATTATAATATATATTTGTTCTACAAAAAAAAATACAAACAATCTCAATAAGAGTCACTGTAAACTCTTCAACATACAAAGTTGTTGGAGCAGAGATCCCGTAATGCAATTTGAAGGTGTAAATCAATGGAAAGCATTGAAAAGAGGGCAAGTTTTAATTAGATATCATTTATTTTTTACAGTGTATGTACTTAAATTTGCTTTGACTTTTATTTGATGTAAACACCAAAATGGTACAACTATCCCAAGGTCAGCCTCAAAAATACCTGCATCACTGCAGTTTCAGAACACTAGCTGTCTTCAGCACTAGCTGTCATCCTGACAGTAGTTTTTTAGAGCCAAAAGATAGTTTGTGCTGGTGCAAGTAAAACTGGCCCAATATATGTATGGCTATTACGATTGACCTACCTCAGTTTACTGGCATGGCTAGCTGACGCTGCTCTTCTGGTCATGCTGATGAACACTGAAGAGATGCAAAGTTATATTAATGTGTTCTTGTTTTGATAGAGAAATGTTATCAATAATACACATTTTCTATATTGTCTACTTGTTAGAAACTACACCAACGGCCACTTTATTAGGTACACCTTTTCAACTGCTTGTTAACGCAAATTTCTAATCAGACAATCACATGGCACCAACTCAACGCATTTAGGGCATGCAGCCATGGTCAAGACGATCTGCTGCAGTCAAACTGAGCATCAGAATGGGGAAGAAATGTGATTTAAGTCACTCTAAACGTGGCATGGTTGTTGGTGCCAGAACAGGCTGGGGTCCTGAGTATTTCAGAAACTGCTGATCTACTGGGATTTTCATGCACAACCATCTCTAGAGTTACAGAGAATGGTCAGAAAAAGAGAAAATATCCAGTGAGCAGCAGTTCTGTGGGCACAAATGCCTTGTTGATGCCAGACGTCAGAGCAGAATGGCCAGACTGGTTCTAGCTGATAGAATGGCAACAGTAAGGCAACAGTAACTCAATAACCACTCGTTTACCAACCGAGATGCAGAAGAGCACAACACATCAAACCTTGAGGCAAATGGGCTACAACAGCAGAAGACCACACCGGCTGCCACTCCTGTCAGCTAAGAACAGAAAACTGAAGCTACAATTCGCACAGGCTCACCAAAATTGGACAATAAAGATTAAAAAAATGTTGCCTGGTCTGATGAGTCTCGATTTCTGCTGCGATATTCAGATGCTAGGGTCAGAATTTGATGTCAACACCTTGAAAGCATGGATCCATTCTGCCATGTTTTAACAGTTCTTGACACACTTTCGGGCCCATTAGTAAAATTGAGCATCGTGTCAACGCCATAGCCTACCCAAGTATTGTTGCTGACCATGTCCATCCCTTTATGACCACAGTGTACCCATCTTCTGATGGCTACTTCCAACAGGGATAACGTGCCATGTCGTAAAGCTAGATCATCTCAGACTGAAATGAGTTTACTGTACTCAAATGGCCTCCACAGTCATCAGACCTCAATCCAATAAAGCACCTTTGGGATGTGGTGGAACGGGAGATTTGAATCTTGGATTGTGCAGCCGATAAATCTGCAGCAACTATGTGATGCTATCATGTAAATATGAACCAAATTCTCTGAGGAATATTTCTAGTACCTTGTTAAGTCTATGCCACAAAGGAATACAGCAGTTCCTAAGGCAAAAGGGGGTCCAACCCGGTACTAGTAAGGTATACCTAATAAAGTGGCCAGTCAGTGTATATATTGTATACCGTTTACAGCTATGGGTGAAGGTTTTTTCTGGATATTCAATTGATCATTGTGTTGTGCACACTACTGATGATATTTATTCTAAATTTAAAATAAAAGCATTGGTCCTTTAGAGCATACAAATTGGTCAGAATAATTATAAAATAAATATTATTGAACACAATACCAATGTTATAACTTCAGCAGAGTTAAGAAGCAATTTTTGTAAATGCATCCTCTAAATGAAAATGTTTTTTAGTTTCATATACATTTAGAAGAAACTATCAAAACTTAATAAAATAAAGCAAATGTTAACCTTTTATTAAAACGCTTACCTACACTGCAAAAAAAGTTCTTAATTAAAGCTTTTGTCTTCTTTCTAGTCCAAAGATTTTTTTAAAATAAGCTTTCAAGAAGCCTTTTCGTGGGAAGTGAAAATATTGTTTTGTACGATGATAATAATAAGTCAAAATAAAGTTCATTTTTATCAAAATGACTTGCCAATAGGTAACTAAAAATTCATTCATTCATTCATTTTCATTCATTTCAGAGGTCGCCACAGCGGAACGAACTGCCAACTATTCTGGCATATGTTTTACACAGCGCATGCCCTTCCAGCCACAACCCAGTACTGGGTACACCCATACACACTCATTCACACACACACACTCATACACTGCGGGCCAATTTAGTTTATTCAATTCACCTATAGCGCATGTCTTTGGCCGGTGGGGGGAAACAAGAGCAACTGGAGCAAACCCACACAAACACAGGTAGAACATGCAACTCCACACATGAAATGCCAACTGGGACTCAAACCAGCGACCTTCTTGCTGAGAGGCGACAGTGCTAACCACTGAGCCACCATGCCACCCCTGTAAGTAAAAACTCTTATTTCAAACTAAAAACAAGATTATTTTACTCACACCATTTGCAGATTTTTAGCTATTATTTCTGAAAAAAGCAAAACAGCAATATTTTTTACTTGTCTAGCTTCTTGATTATTTATTTTTTCAGACATTTGGACTAGAAACTAAGTAAATTAAGCATTTATTCACAGTGTAAATTCATTATGACCCCCATTAACTCAATAGCTGTATATAATACAGTATATGTGCATTTATTATTTGCCAACACCCTATACAGCACAATAATTAAGTTTACACAAGACAGCACACACTGCATGACGATCAATTGAAGTTCAATGCGAGCCTGAGCTGACTGACAATCCAGCGAGGCATCTCCTCTGCGTGTCTCTCCAGGCTAGATAAACAGATGTTGATGTAGCTTATCAGTGAATACGCCCGGCCGTTCTGAGCCCTGTGCCAGGAACGAGAGAGAGAGAGAGAGACAGAGACATGCCACAGGCTAAATATACTGGGAAAAGGCCAGGCTAAAAGACGGTCCCTAAAACACCACTAAAATTCACACCCAGCCTCCATGTTAAATATTTACCTCAGCCTTACTTTCTGTCCTTCCCAAATTCGAGAACGAGGTAAGGATCACTGTTTGGCACCACCGGCACAAACAAATCAAACGCGTTTCAACTTTTAAAAAATGTATGTGCACACACTAGACACTTTCACAAACACAAACGTCTCCAAGGCTGATATTATAGTTTGCTGAGCTTTAGACTTGCACATCAGGAAGTCATTAAAATGGATGAGTTTGGGGGTGACGTGTAACTTTGGGGTGAACAAGCAGTCCTTGGAAGGAAAGGAGAGATTGAGACAATCAAGTCTGAGTGACAGCGAGGGCACTTGCTGTGTTGTTTTCAGAAAGAGGTTGGAAGGAACAGGCCAGGCCAGTGTTCACATTAGGGCCCAAAGTGCCATTAAAGGAGGAGAGATGCATTGTGAGCTGAAAGAAGAGCGAGAAACTGAAAAGCTCCTGTCCAGATTTGCAGAGAAAAAAAGGTGAGAATCAAAATGCTTAAACTAGATTCGCTCCAAAAACAGGGTTCCTACACCTTTTACAAAGTGAAATTAAAGCACTTTAGGTGGCATTTTCAAACTTCTCCAGTACTTTACAATTGTGACAAAGTATATTTACATAACTATATACTTCATCACATTATATCAGATACTAGTATTCTACAGTATATACAGTTGAAGTCAAAATTAATTAGCCCACCTTTAAATTTTTTACAATTTTTTAAATATTTCCCAAATGATGTTAAACAGAGCAAGGAAATTTTCACAGTATGTCTGATAATATTTTTTATTCTAGTTTTATTTGTTTTATTTCGGCTAGAATGAAAGCAGTTTTTAATTTTTAAAAACCATTTTAAGGTCAAAATTATTAGCCCCTTTAAGCTGTATATTTTTTTGATAGTCTACAGAACAAACCATCATTATACAATAGTTAAGCTTAGTTAAGCCTTTAAATGTCACTTTAAGCTGTATAGAAGTGTCTTGAAAAATATCTAGTAATATATTATTTACTGTCATCATGGCAAAGATAAAATAAATCATTTATTATTATGGGGTCGCCACAGGGGAATGAACCGCCAATGAATGAATGAATGAACCGTCTTGCTGTGAGGCGAACGTACCCACTGCGCCACCCCAAATCAGTTATTAGAAATGAGTTATTAAAACTATTATGTTTAGAAATGTGTTGAAAAAATCTTCTCTCCATTAAACAAAAATTAGGGAAAAAATAAACAGGGGGGGCTAATAATTCTGACTTCAACTGTAGTAGTGTATTTTAAGAATTTTTTTAATGGCATGTTTGCCCCCACCCCAGCATTAAATTATTGTCTTTTACTTTCCTAAATGGAGCATTGCATTAGTACAACAGAAATGTCAGTCAAGCTGATAGTCAGCTGTTCATGACACTACCAACCCGGTTCTGACATACTGTATGTCACAGTGGTCTATTTAAGTCATACATCCAGTCTCTGTTCAGTGTTTGGCTGCGCGACAGTTCTTCCATTCCCAACTCCTCCTAGATCATTTCTGATATCTGTTCAAAGTATTAGCCACTTAGTAATAATTAGTATCCTGAGCTGATGCTGTGGTGGTCATGGAGTGCATGAGACTGATTCCTGAAAGACCCCAGTGACCCCGCATTGATCCTACTCACACCTGCAGTTCTCCACGATGGACATCCTGTGTTCTCCAGCCTTTCGGCGCCTAGACTGCAGCTCTGCACATAAAGTTTGGCCAGAGGAAAAATGGTCGTGCCCAACAGAGCCTGGTTTCTCTCGATGTTTTTTCCTTTCACTTCGTCACTTGGTGAAGTTTTTTTCCTCATCTCACCACAGCAGTGAAAATTAAACCACAGTGAACTCTGAAAACTGGACTTCTGGACTTGAAATACTAGAACTTCTATGTTAAGTGGCTTTGACACAATCTAAATTGTGAAAGCGCTATATAATAAACATGAATTGAATTTATTTGACTGAATAGTAATTAGCTTTATGTCTCTGGTATTTGGATTGGATCAAAATCAGTTGAAATTGTTTATGAATGGGTTCTTGGGTTCTGTTCTGTTACCCCCATGGGGGTCGACTTTCCTGCTCTGTTTATCCATACCTGCATAGAGTTTTGTCTAGAACAGAACCATCCCGCTAAAACTAAGTGCATGCTAATATACATATATCTGACAAAGGGTGTCACGGTGGAACAGTGGGTAGCACAATCGCCTCACAGCTAGAAGGTCACTGGTTCGAGCCCGGCTGGGTCAGTTGGCATTTCTGTGTGGAGTTGCATGTTCTCCCTGTGTTTCGCGTGGTTTCCTCCGGGTGCTCCGGTTTCCCCCACATCCAAAGAAATGCGGTATAGGTGCTAAAATAGTCGTAGTGAATGTGAGTGTGTATGGGTGTTTCCAGTGTTGGGTTGCAGCTGAAAGGCCATCCGCTGCGTAAAAACATATGCTGGATAAGTTGGCGGTTCATTCCGCTGTGGTGACCCCTGATTAATAAAGGCACTAAGCCGAAATAAATAAATGAATGAATATCTGACAAAAGTGATCCTGACTGAAATCTTAATCTTATATTTATTGATATTTAAATGGGACGCACCTTGGTGTAGACTTGCCACCGATCTACCCCCTCTCAAGGTTACACTACTATCTTAGTGGTTGTAGATCGGTTTTCCAAATCCTGCAAACTTATACCTCTCAAAGGTCTTCCTACAGCCCTGGAAACTGCTGAGGCCCTATTCCATCACGTCTTCAGAAACTATGGTCTTCCGAAGACATTGTGTCAGACCGAGGTCCACAATTTATCTCCAGGGTCTGGCGGGCATTCTTCCACCTCTTGGGCACCACCATCAGTCTATCTTCTGGCTATCATCCGCAAACCAACGGTCAGACCGAGCGTAAATCCAAGAGATTTCCCGGTTTTTACGCTCCTACTGCCATGCTCATCAAAACACCTGAGCCAGTATCTCCGTGGGCTGAGTTGCACAAAATCTCTTCGTCAATCCTCTACTGGTCTAACCCCTTTTCAATGTGTCCTAGGCTACCAACCACCCTTGTTTCCCTGGAATGGGAAGCATCAGAAGTGCCCGCGGTTGATCACTGGTTCCAGGAAAGCGAGAGGGTCTGGGACTCAGCTCACGTCCATCTTCAGCGGGCAGTCCGGAGGTACACTGAGCAAGCCAACCGTCACCGACTACCTAATCCCATATACCAACCAGGAGATAAGGTATGGCTCTCTACCCGAGACATTCGCCTCCGGCTGCCCTGCAGAAAGCTGAGTCCCCGCTACCTGGGACCGTTCACCATTCACTCCCAGATCAATCCTGTCACCTACCCTAACTAATCTTCCACCACAATACCGTATAGCATCATCTTTTCACGTTTCCCTCCTCAAACCCTACACTAACCCTGTATCTCCTCCCTCTACAGAACCCGAACCACCCCCCCCTCCCGACCACACGGAAGTCATCGGTGATAACATCTACCAGGTCAAGGAAATCCTCAACTCCCGGCGGCGGGACGGTCAGCTCCAGTACCTAGTAGACTGGGAGGGCTTTGGCCCCGAGGAGAGATCTTGGATCCCTCGTGACGACATCTTAGATCCATCTCTCCTCGAAGAATTCCATCAGAGACATCCCGATCGTCCAGCTCCACGAGGACGTGGCCGTCCCCGCCGTCGATCTAGGGTGCCAGGAGTCACCCGTGGAGGGGGGGGTACTGTCACATCCCCGGCTCGTCCTCACTCACCCAATCCAGCTTCACCACCTCACACCAGTCCCATCCAATCCCGAGAACCTTCCCCTGATTACTAATTACCCGCACCTGTTCACTATTAGCCCGGACACTATATAACCTCACCTCCTCCGTTCATACATCGTCCGGTATTGAAGTCGTATGGTTGTCTTCACCCAAAGCTCCCTCGTCTTCTCTTCTTCCATGGATGTTCCTCCTGAGTCTTCGTGATCATCGCACTGATAAAGGGAAGTGTCTTTATTGTAATTCCATATCTGAAGATCTATATGCACCTGCCTGCACTTAGTGCACACTGCCACCAACGGAGGTGTGAGGATTGTTAACCCAGTCTTGACTGTCGCCAGGTTTACCCGCGAAGACGTATGAGGTGTTCCTCGGATGATCTTCCACTGCCCAGCACTGTGTGATACCTTTTATGATTTACGTTTAATAAACTAAATGAAAAGATAACCATCTCTGACTTCTTGTATACCAGCCTGACAATCTGTTTTGTTTAAATGCACCAAAATACATTGCCTATAATCACTGAGAAATTGACAAAAATATTCATTTTCAAAATAAGGTGTATTAAACGGTTTTATTAAACAGTTGTATTCATTAAAATGAGTCACCTAAACTTGTAGGAATTGAAAGATAAAACATCTGAATTTAAGTATTCTAAAAAAAATATTACAAACTACAACATTTTTATTGATTTATTTCCTCTTTATTATAATTTGTTGTTATATTTTCCCCTAACATAGTAATTGGGTTTGTACTAATTTTTGCACCATGATCTTAAGTTATATTGTTAAACTAGTTAGAGTTTTGGCTTTGGTACTGACTAATGTAATATACAGTATATACACAAATATCTTATTGTATAATATCTCATAGAACGTATTCATTTAAAAGAGAGATCTGTAAGGGTGAATACTCATTTATCCTGGGCACTTTATATATGTAATGAATTGATTTAAAAAATATATAAATTCTATAGGATTGAGCCTCAGGGCTTTGTGATGGCCACCCAAAAACATTCACTCTGTTGTCCTAAAAGCACATTTTAACTAATTTGGCTGTTTGGAAGACCCATTTGTGGCCAAGTTTTAATTTCTATAATATACTGTATTTCTACATAACGTTCTTTCTTCATGATGCCATCTATGCTGTGAAGTGGACCAGTCCCTCCTGCAGCAAAACAGCCCCCACAACATGATGCTGCCGCCCCCATACATCACAGTTGGGATGGTGTTCCTAGGCTTGTAAGCTTTCCCCTTTGTCCTCCAAATGTAACACTGGTCATTATGGCCAAACAGTTCAATCTTAGTTCCATCAGACCACAGAACATGTCTCCAAAAATTATTCTTTTTCCCAGTGTAATTTAGCAAATTGTAATCTGGCTTTTTTGTTGATTCTGGCTTGTTGATTTTCCCATGTTGTCACACAAGAAAGCAGTGTGTTTGAGATTTTCCTTAAATACTATTCTACTGTTGTGCCTCCAATTAACTCACATGTTGTCAATTAGCCAATCAGAAACGTTCCAAAACCTTGACCACCATCATCTGAGCTTTTCAGAGGCATAATAATCTTATGTATGTAAACTTGACTTTAAAGAAAAGTTATAACAATTTCTCAAAAAATATCTCTCTCATTATTCTGCTATTAAATATAACACAAACAAATTTGATAATCCTAACTTACCTAAAAGAGAAAAAGTTTAGTCACATTAACATCTGTGGTATGTGGTAAAATGGTTATATGCCTTTTATATAAATATAAATACAAAAAATGCATGCACAACACTAAATAAAAAATAAAAAAAATACTGGTAATAAATAATAAATAAAAACATTATAAAAACATTACAAAATAATATGACAAAAAATAAATAAATACTGGTAATAAATATAAAATAAATAAATAACAAAAATAAATACTGGTAATAAATAATTAATGAATGAATGAATGAATGAATAAAAACATTATAAAAATATAATTATGAAAAATGCATGCATAACAATAAATAAATAAATAAATACTGGTAAAAAATAAAATAAATAAAATAAATAAATAAATACTGGTAATAAATACTGTTAATAAATAAATAAATAAATAAATAAATAAATAAAAGCATCATAAAAATAATATGACAAAATGCACGCACAACAATAAATAAATAAATACCTGTAATAAATAAAAAAATATATAATATAAATAAATAAATAAATAAATAAATAAAAACATTATAAAAATTATATGCATGCACAACAATAAATAAATAAATAAATACTGGTAATAAATAAATAAAACTGGTTGCTGGATGAGTTGGCATTTCACATTCATACATCTAAAAAGTCTCACTGGACATGAACTGCCCCGCAGCATCAGAATCTTGCCCTTTATTTCTTATAATACTAAGAGGGTTCTTGAAGTACTGTAGCTGTTGATTTGCTACATTATTGCTCAGGATGAAGATTAAACTTTAAAAAATGATTATACATGAGGAATTAAAAAGTATTAATTCTGCAATATTAAAACCACCCAGCATCCCGTCCGTCTTTTCTACTGTGCTGGTAAAAGCACAGAGGATAATCTGTTTGGGAATCAGATGGCATTAGATGTCATTAGCGGTGAGTCATCTTTAATGAACACATCTAATGAAGTGAGCCTCGCGGAGAGAAATTACATTATTCCTGCTTCAGAACATCGGTACGAGGTGTGTGTGTGTGTGTGTGTGTGTGTGTGTGTGTGTGTGTGTGTGTGTGTGTGTGTGTGTGTGTGTGTACATGGCATATAGGAGAGAATGACTTTTGTGCTTTATGAAATAACCAAAATTCTTACATTTCTGAACATCATCAGGTTCCCAATAAATGGCAAGGGCTTTGGGTTTTTGATGCCACAACGTTCCAGGGTGGAGAACGGGGAGATGGAGTACCTGGTTAAAACAAACACAAGATCAGTTCAGTTGGAGCTCAGTATATACAACTATGAATGCATCTCAATCCGCTGGCCTTATTCAATAGTACATTGAAACATTTACTCTCTGAAAAGTCTCACAATGTACTGTGAAAATCAGGAAGCATCAATGATCACTATTCTCATGGATGGGCAAAAATATATTGAAATGTGTTTTTAAAATAAAATCCTTTATATGTGTATTAAAATAAACTACAAATACAGCAGCCACAATGTTTCAAAACAAAACACTGCATTTTTGTATTTTAAAAATACTACAAAATACTTTTACAAGTAAGCATGAACCTTCTTTGCAAACCTTCCATGAATAGGCCTATTCGATCAATCCCTCCACTGTTAAACGTGAAGTAAACTATATTTGATAGCAACAGCTTTTGCTACAACTTGCTCCTGCTGAGCAAGTTTTAACAGATTCTCTGCCACCTCGTTCACCTCTACTCTTACTGTGCATGCATAAGTATCTATACTTTTTTTACTTGTTTCTTTTTTATTCATTTAGCATATGTTTGTGCAAATTACATACAGAAAGCCTGGTTCAATGCAGATAATGAGTTATAATATAGTACTGTTGATTGTTTCCACCCATTTTGTGGCCAGTAAAATTGATATAATCTCTGTAAAATGATTATTTAACCTCTTAACATTCTTGTATTTTAAAAGGTGATATAATTTTAAAAAAATGTTTTCCTTAAATCTAGTTTTTTGCAATTGAACTCTTCAATAGGCCAACTCAATGTATATGATTTCTGAAAACTAAAAATCTCTAGTTTTATAGTTTGGTCATTTCCATAAAATTTCTTCAATGCACAACATAAAAACATGATATATCAAAATGATAAAAATGGAGTTATCAATTTTTGCAAATAAACTCTTCATATATATCCTGCTGATGCCGTCAGGTGCTTTTGACTAGTCTGTTTAGACTGAATTGCTGTGTTATTAAATATTAGTGTTTCATATATTCTCCCACTTTGCCATCTTTAGGCAGACATCTTCCTTTTTATTATATACTACTGGAAATTTAAACAGCAAGTGAAGTATTGTAGGTATCGCCATGATGTGATGCGTAATTCCTTCTATACTCCAAGCATGGACCACCTTCTTTCAGATAAATACATTTTCTCTTCTAATCTCAAGTCTAGTCAAATAACTGAGAAAGCTCCAATCAGAGGGCACATTTTTATGATGTCATCATGTAGACTTCTTACAAAGTGTTTTACAGTATTTTAAAATACAAGACACTGAAGTATTTTGATACAAAATATTAAGCCATTTTCTTCATTCCTATTAAATATAAATTACAAAATACATCATAAATACTGCCCATCTCTGACTATACTCGTAATTTAGCAGATGTTTGAAGTGTGAAACATAAATCATATGAACCAACTCACCAAACAACAACAAACGAGAGAAGTTTCAAAATTATTTATTTACTTTTAACGATGAACATAGTTAGACAAGTACAGAAGAATCTAACAAACATTTATAGTTGATTAATAGTTGAAATGTTGCTGGTACACTGAAAAAAAAAGATGCCTGCAAAATTGTTGTAAACAATTTGTTTGTGTTGAATTTAAACAAACAAATTAAATTTAGTAATGTTCAACTTAATTTGTTTGTTTAAATTCAGCCCAAATAAATAGTTTACCACTTAACTTAAAAAAAAAAATTAGTAAATCCAAGGAATAATCTTTAAATCATTTTTTCAGTGTACACGAAACAAGGAAATTATTTAAAAGCTTCTATTATGTGAAAAAGATTAGTTCTGCTGTTGTTTTTAAGGAAATTTCATGTCACAATAGGTGTCCAAATGAACAATGTCCTTATTGTCCAGTGCCCAAATACATGTACATGACCTAATGATTTACGACATCAGCAGCTGATTGAGCACCTTATTTGAACGCTACAAGAAAGTGAATGAAACAAGAAGAAAGTGAATGCCACAAGCAAAAAATCATGGTTAAGCAATGTCTAGGCCTGCATCCGAAATTGCCTACTCAGTAGGTACTGCATTTGAATTTAAATGTACTACTCGACCGTTAGAAAAGTATGTTCTAGAATGAATGTGAGTAGTATGAATGGAACTTGGATGTACTACATCCGCCGTTTTGTCATCATCACGTGACCTATCCGCATCAGTTGTGTTGCTTCACTCCCATCAAAGAACTTAAAATTACCAAGAGGCGACATTCAATAGAATATTCTATTGTAACAGCAGCGGCCCAGCAATAGCTCCACGATTCTGCCATTTTGGAGGGAAAGCGATCAGCCGTCCACTGGATCTTATTGCTGTCACAATGGCAAGCAGCTGTTTTGCTGTTTATTTATTTATTTAAATAGTGCATTAAAGCTGAACCTGAAAGACGACAGAACAACACATACAATTACATCAGCACTTTTAATAGTTTATTTTATGGACTTGTAGATTAATATATTTGTACCATACTTGTTTTCTTGAAACTGTCACTTTTAGGTGAACTTACTTTAAATTACTTTAATAGTTTACACACTAGCATAATACAAATGAATACTGACATGTTAAATTAAATTAATATGACTTTTCAATTTTCATTCCAAAATGGCCGCCACGTGACACTAGCGGCATCTAGTGGCTGTTTCTCAATAGCAACAAACTCTGCAGGCAACAGGACGTCAACAGGACATCATATTGACGTTGTACCCCAATGTACCTTAACGTCATGGGGACGTTGGATTTTGTTTGGTAATGAAAATTGGGTTGATGTCAGAACCCAATCTCAGGCCGACGTCAATGTCCAATGTAAAACCTAAAATCAACCAAATATCAACGTCTAATTATGTTACATCTTGACATTGTGTGGACGTTACCACTATGACATCTATCAGACGTTGGATTTTGGTCACTTTCCAACACAACCTAAAATCAACCAAATATCAACGTAATTTGACGTCGCTATTGAACGTCAAAATAACATTGTCCTTAGACGCTGGCTAGACATTGAATTTGGGTCATCTGACATCATGACCTAATTCTAACCTAATTTTAACGTCTTATGGTGTTGTGTGCCTGCTGGGGAGTGTCGCCTCTTGGTGATTCTATGCTCTTTGTGTGCACTTCAGAATCTGGCCGGAAATAGGTCATACGGGTACTCCTCGCATACTGTTTTTCAAATTCTATGAATTCAGACATACTACTCGGCTCGCATACTGTTTTTAGCGTACTATATAGTATGGAAGTATGCTATTTCTGACGTAGCATATGAATCTTTTTAACCAGCATCAAGATTTAAAATTAAAATAGCATATATTATTATTATAATTTTATTATATGAAATGCATTAGATGCTGAGATGTATCTGGTTTAATCCAGTAATGCAGTATGAATAATACAGTTAAAAATAAGCCCTCCTATACATTATATTATGTTCGGCCTGCCAACATATATATTTTTGAATCACAACCATTGTTGTGCATTCGCGTCTAGTCACTTGTGGTTTTTGACCCCCCACCTACTGCACATTTCGAGTTCTGTACTATATATTTGGGTAACTTTCGGTTTCTCTCAGGGTACAGTCGAGAGTAACGCAGATACAGATTATTTCTGGGGTTGATTTAAACGTTGAAATATACAGTTGATGTCAGAATTATTAGCCACCCCTGTTTATTTTTTCCCCCAATTTCTGTTTAACAGAGAGAAGATTTTTTTCAACACATTTCTAAACATAATAGTTTTAATAACTCATCTCTAAAAACTGATTTATTTTATCTTTGCCATGATGACAGTAAATAATATTTTACTAGATATTTTCAAGACACTTCTATACAGCTTAAAGTGACATTTAAAGGCTTAACTAGGTTAATTAGGTTAACTAGGCAGGTTAGGGTAATTAGGAAAGTTATTGTATAACGATGGTTTGTTCTGTAGACTATCGAAAAAATTTAGCTCAAAGGGGCTAATAATTTTGACCTTAAAATGGTGTTTAAAAAGTTAAAAACTACTTTTATTCTAGCCGAAATAAAACAAATGAGACTTTCTCCAGGAGAAAAAATATTATCAGACATACTGTGAAAATGTCCTTGCTCTGTTAAACATCATTTGGAACATATTTAAAAAAGAAAAAAAGTTCAAAGGGGGGCTAATTATTCTGACTTCAACTGTATGTCCATAAGTGCTCTATTTGTACTAAAGCACTATTTTTGTAAATATTCAAGGGTCATTTGATTATTATCATTTTTATACCACCTGTATTTTTTGTACAAACACCTCTTCATGGATTACATGTTATGCTGGTGGTGTTGTAAATATGATAATTTTGCTAATATTCGATTCAAATTGTCTCATTAATAGATTTTCCTAATATGCATATTAAGATTTGTATAAAATGTGCATTATTACAATTTGACTGCTGGCTGAATTGAACATGTGAAAGTAAATGTGAATATACATACATAATTTTCCCCTCTTTGTTGTAGTTTTACAAAAAAAAAAAAAATGATATTGAGAAGAACAATTGACAGTAAAGTCAACAAAGTTACCCAAACTCCTTTCTGCTGTCTTATTCTATTTGTTAAACTTTTGGTTAAACAACAATTGATTGGGACATAATAATAATAATAATAATAATAATAATAATAATAATAATAATAATAATAATAATAATAATTGTTATTATTATTATTATTATTATTATTATTATTATTATTATTATTGTGCCTATTATTAAATTGTAGTATTTTCATAGCAATTTAAACTACCCCTTCAATATGTACAACAAAAAAAAAAGAAGGAGCTTTGATACTTTGGGGAAGAATGTCTGTGCATCAGAATGTCTGAGTGCATCAATTTCATCAGGTTTCCACTTTTTTCTTGTGCATGAATATTAAAACGGCCCTCCTATGAATTGTCAGTCACTGATATGGCCCCCCGCTAATTAAAGTTTGAGACCCCTGCCTTAGAGTGTTACAAATAAAATGAGACCATAAACTGAATAAAAAGTAAAAGTTACTAAAATCTAAACAAAGCAGTCGAGTGTTTTGAGGGAAAGAAGATTTTTTCAACACATTTCTAAACATAATAGTTTTAATAACTCATTTCTAATAACTGATTTCTCTTATCTTTGCAATGATAATATTTCACTAGATATTATTCAAGATACTAGCATTCAGCTTATGTGCAATTTAAAATGTGTTTTGTGTCTGTGTTTGTTAGAATAGTCTCTCAATTACTTTGAAGCTCCAAACATTTGGTTTACAGAAACTGAGTGCAGTTGATAAGTTGCTTAATTCCTGGGCCCTGGAACAACATTTTTAAGGACGTGTCCTCTCTTTACTGGGTCCACAGAGAAACGCACTATAGTAGTCTGTCTTTGTCATAGAGGACAAGACAATGCTCCCAATGTTGTCTCGCACAGACCACAGCCCCGCTCCTATTGTAGACGGGTGTAAGTGATGGTTGGTGCAAATGCATGATGACACACGCTGTATCTGAGCGCTCTGGAAGTGCTGCTTCTCCTCTGAGTATGGAAAAGGAGATCTGCATTATGCATGAGGTTTGCATCTGCTGACACACCAGCGCTTCGACCACTTTCAACTTTGAAGCGAGCCGTGGGACATGACGAGACCGTATTTGCTCACAAAGTGTATTTCTGTCCCCTAGAAGTTAAACAAAATGTCTTAATCCACCAGAGAAAGAGAAAAACGGGTACTTTATTCAAATGTGTAATCACTATGGCTGGTGGATCTCAAAAACATCTATGAGTTGAGAAACCATATCAGGGGTTTTCTTCAGCTACAGGCATTTTAACGACCAAAAATTTGCTATATGAAGGTCTATATACATATTTATACAACAGTTCTGTCTGGTTCTTAAATCTGATTGGCTGATAGCTGTGCGATTATTCTGCAAATAACAACACTCGCCAGCCTCTTCACCCTTCATCCTTGTGTATTACTCCGCCCACTCCGCCTCGAGAACGTAGTTTGTAGATTGCAATTATGCAGTTTAAAATATTTATAATTTCTCAGAGACAGCGCATCGGCCGCCATTAGCCTGTCATTGAGCAGAGCAAAGATGGTTGACGTTGTCCATCCACAAGATGGCGACAGAGACAGCATAATAAGCCCTTAGAAGATAAAAACAGCGTAATTTCTAACTACAGCTGATCATTATTAAACTGGTGACATTCTAAGTCGATCTCTCTCTTTTTATATTGTTGTGATGTATTTATATTATAGTAATTGTAGTGTTTTGAGTGTGAGATGTGATTCACATATTAGGAATATATGTATTTTGTGTTGGCCACTCTTTGTATAACCCTCAGCCTTATACAGTAATCTTAAAATGTGAGCAAAATCACCTGTTTTGTCATCACTTTAGACAGTACGCTAGAGAATCATTCAAATACTAGCTCTAAAGTGACGTTGGTGAAGTACAGTAGCAACGGTTTCTGCTGTTCTGATGTCAGCTGCAGGTGTTAATGAATGGCTGAAGAAAGTAGTTCCTCTTGCAAAAGGATTTTTGAGACTCTCCATGTTTGATTTTTTATTTTTATTTTTTTTTTATATATATATACACAATTATGCCATTAAACTCTTGTATAAACGCAATATTACACGAGTAGCAGTGCGATGTGGCTGTATTGTCACTGGGGGGACACTAACGCACGCCTCCCACCAGTGCCAATATACAGCTACATTGCACTGCTACTCGTGTGATATTGCTCATATATATATATATATATACACAGTTGAAGTCAGAATTATTAGCCCCCCTGAATTATTAGCCCCCTGTTTATTTTTTTCCCCATTTTCTGTTTAATGGAGAGCAGATTTTTTTCAACATTTCTAATCATAATAGTTTTAATAACTCAATTCTAATAATGGTTTTATTTTATCTTCACCATGATGACAGTAAATAATATTTGACTAGATATTTTTCAAGACACTTCTATACAGCTTAAAGTGACATTTAAAGGCTTAACTAGGTTAATTAGGTTAACTAGGCAGGTTAGGGTAATTAGGCAAGTTATTGTATAATGATGGTTTGTTCTGTAGACTATCAAAAAAAATTGCCTAAAGGGGCTAATAATTTTGTCCTTATAATAGTGTTTAAAAAATTAAAAACTACTTTTATTCTAGCCGAAATAAAAAAGACTTTATCAAGAAGAAAAAATATTGTCAGACATACTGTGAAAATTTATTTGCTCTGTTAAACATCATTTGGGAAATATTTAAAAAGAGAGAAAAAATTAAAGGGGGGATAATAATTCTGACTTCAACTGTGTGTGTGTGTGTGTGTGTGTGTGTGTGTGTGTGTGTGTGTGTGTGTGTGTGTGTGTGTGTGTATGTGTGTGTATGTGTATATATATATATATATAGCAAAATTTGACCCCCAATCTATGAAACTGAGCAAGATGCAAAGAACCACAAAATTATTATAAATTATTATATAAAATTATTTATATATACAGTTGACGTCAGAATTATTAGCCCACCTGAATTATTAGCCCCCTGTTTATTTTTTCCCCCAATTTCTGTTTAACTGAGAGAAGATTTTTCCAACACATTTCTAATTATAATAGTTTTAATAACTCATTTTTAACAACTGATTTATTTTATCTTTGCCATGATGACAGTAAATAATATTTTACAGCTTACTTTACAGCTTAAAGTGACATTTAAAGGCTTAAGTTACTGTTTAATGATGGTTTGATCTGTAGACTATCGGAAACAAAAAATGCTTAAAGGGGCTAATAATTTTGACCTTAAAATGGGTTTTGAAAAATTTAAAACTACTTTTATTCTTGCTGAAATAAAACAAATAAGACTTTATCAAGAAGAAAAAATATTATCTGACATACTGTGAAAAATTTTCTTTGCTCTAGTAAATATCATTTGGGAAATATTTAAAAAAGAAAAAAATTAAAAAGTGGGCTAATAATTCTGACTTCAACTGTGTGTGTGTGTGTGTGTGTGTGTGTGTGTGTGTGTGTGTGTGTGTGTGTGTGTGTGTGTGTGTGTGTGTGTGTGTGTGTGTGTGTGTGTGTGTGTGTGTGTGTGTATGCATTTGTCTTTTGTTTAACTAGCCCCTAACAGTATTTTATTTGTATTTATATTTTATAGATGCTATAAAACTTTTATTTTTAATGTATAGTATAACCTTTTTAATGTTGCTATAGCCTTGTTACATACATTTAATCTTCATAAAAGAAACACCACTATAGTTTAAACGAAGATAATTTGCTTTAGGCAGAATGGTGGCTAGCACTGTCACCTCACAGCAAGAAGGTCACTGGTTTGAGTCCCGGCATTTCTGAGTTTGCATGTTCTCCCAGTGTTCGTGTTGGTTTTCTCCAGGTGCTCTGGTTTCCCCCACAGTCCAAAGACATGTGGTACAGGTAAATTGATTAAAGTAAATTGGCTGTAGTGTATGCATCTGTGTGTGTGTGTGTTTGTGAATGTTTGTATGGGTGTTTCCAAGTACTGGGTTGCGGCTTGGAAGGGCATCCACTGCATAAAACATTCGACGGAAAATGTGGCAATTTATTCCACTGTGGCGACTTCTGAAATAGAGACTAAGCTGAAGAAAAATGAATGAATAATTTGCTTTAAATACATTTAAATACATTTTATTTGTGTGACTGTAAAGTAATTCAGTGCATGTCAATCTGACTGTGTTTATAGTCCAAAAGTCCAGCGACAGGAAATAACTTCAGCACTGTGGCAAAAAAATAACCACCTATCTTCCTCAAAAATAATAAAAAAGTAACTGAAAGATTCTGACATCAATCTCTTTCATAATCTCCAGCTCGGCAGGAGTTCATTACCATATTAATTGTCAGATTAGAGAGCGGGTCTTAACACATGCTGTAAAAAATGCTGGAATGATAACTCATTTTATGACACGCTCTTAATTACACAGAAGCACGTCGCGTCCCAACACTGAAAGACCCAATCTATCCACGTCCACATTCAACACCATTTCTCACTTCAGCACAAACATATTCACCAAACATCCTCCACTCTTTCAGCTCATTATTGGTTAAAGGTGACGTTGGAATAAATTTGCCCTTTTTTTCTTTAGTTAGGTTTCTGTTGTGTGTGCTAGTTTGGACAAGTTGAAAATAAAACATGCACCTTTTTTCATAAACTGAGTGTATTTATGTACCATAATTGACCTGTTTGAATTTTGTGCCAGTTTATATGTCCTATAATTTACATGACCAATCCAGACTCTGTATTATAATATATATTTGTTCTACAAAAAAAATACAAACAATCTCAATAAGAGTCACTGTAAACTCTTCAACATACAAAGTTGTTGGAGCAGAGATCCCGTAATGCAATTTGAAGGTGTAAATCAATGGAAAGCATTGAAAAGAGGGCAAGTTTTAATTAGATATCATTTATTTTTTACAGTGTATGTACTTAAATTTGCTTTGACTTTTATTTGATGTAAACACCAAAATGGTACAACTATCCCAAGGTCAGCCTCAAAAATACCTGCATCACTGCAGTTTCAGAACACTAGCTGTCTTCAGCACTAGCTGTCATCCTGACAGTAGTTTTTTAGAGCCAAAAGATAGTTTGTGCTGGTGCAAGTAAAACTGGCCCAATATATGTATGGCTATTACGATTGACTACCTCAGTTTACTGGCATGGCTAGCTGACGCTGCTCTTCTGGTCATGCTGATGAACACTGAAGAGATGCAAAGTTATATTAATGTGTTCTTGTTTTGATAGAGAAATGTTATCAATAATACACATTTTCTATATTGTCTACTTGTTAGAAACTACACTCAACGGCCACTTTATTAGGTACACCTTTTCAACTGCTTGTTAACGCAAATTTCTAATCAGACAATCACATGGCACCAACTCAACGCATTTAGGCATGCAGCCATGGTCAAGACGATCTGCTGCAGTTCAAACTGAGCATCAGAATGGGGAAGAAATGTGATTTAAGTCACTCTAAACGTGGCATGGTTGTTGGTGCCAGACAGGCTGGTCTGAGTATTTCAGAAACTGCTGATCTACTGGGATTTTCATGCACAACCATCTCTAGAGTTTACAGAGAATGGTCAGAAAAAGAGAAAATATCCAGTGAGCAGCAGTTCTGTGGGCACAAATGCCTTGTTGATGCCAGACGTCAGAGCAGAATGGCCAGACTGGTTCTAGCTGATAGAAAGGCAACAGTAAGGCAACAGTAACTCAAATAACCACTCGTTACAACCGAGATGCAGAAGAGCACAACACATCAAACCTTGAGGCAAATGGGCTACAACAGCAGAAGACCACACCGGCTGCCACTCCTGTCAGCTAAGAACAGAAAACTGAAGCTACAATTCGCACAGGCTCACCAAAATTGGACAATAAAAGATTAAAAAAATGTTGCCTGGTCTGATGAGTCTCGATTTCTGCTGCGATATTCAGATGCTAGGGTCAGAATTTGATGTCAACACCTTGAAAGCATGGATCCATTCTGCCATGTTTTAACAGTTCTTGACACACTTCGGGCCCATTAGTAAAAATTGAGCATCGTGTCAACGCCATAGCCTACCCAAGTATTGTTGCTGACCATGTCCATCCCTTTATGACCACAGTGTACCCATCTTCTGATGGCTACTTCCAACAGGATAACGTGCCATGTCGTAAAGCTAGATCATCTCAGACTGAAATGAGTTTACTGTACTCAAATGGCCTCCACAGTCATCAGACCTCAATCCAATAAAGCACCTTTGGGATGTGGTGGAACGGGAGATTTGAATCTTGGATGTGCAGCCGATAAATCTGCAGCAACTATGTGATGCTATCATGTAAATATGAACCAAATTCTCTGAGGAATATTTCTAGTACCTTGTTAAGTCTATGCCACAAAGGAATACAGCAGTTCCTAAGGCAAAAGGGGGTCCAACCCGGTACTAGTAAGGTATACCTAATAAAGTGGCCAGTCAGTGTATATATTGTATACCGTTTACAGCTATGGGTGAAGGTTTTTCTGGATATTCAATTGATCATTGTGTTGTGCACACTACTGATGATATTTATTCTAAATTTAAAATAAAAGCATTGTCCTTTAGAGCATACAAATTGGTCAGAATAATTATAAAATAAATATTATTGAACACAATACCAATGTTATAACTTCAGCAGAGTTAAGAAGCAATTTTTGTAAATGCATCCTCTAAATGAAAATGTTTTTTTATTTTCATATACATTTAGAAGAAACTATCAAAACTTAATAAAATAAAGCAAATGTTAACCTTTTATTAAAACGCTTACCTACACTGCAAAAAAAGTTCTTAATTAAAGCTTTTGTCTTCTTTCTAGTCCAAAGATTTTTTTAAAATAAGCTTTCAAGAAGCCTTTTCTTGGGAAGTGAAAATATTGTTTTGTACGATGATAATAATAAGTCAAAATAAAGTTCATTTTTATCAAAATGACTTGCCAATAGGGTAACTAAAAATTCATTCATTCATTCATTTTCATTCATTTCAGAGGTCGCCACAGCGGAACGAACTGCCAACTATTCTGGCATATGTTTTACACAGCGCATGCCCTTCCAGCCACAACCCAGTACTGGGTAACACCCATACACACTCATTCACACACACACTCATACACTGCGGCCAATTTAGTTTATTCAATTCACCTATAGCGCATGTCTTTGGCCGGTGGGGGGAAACAAGAGCAACTGGAGCAAACCCACACAAACACAGGTAGAACATGCAAACTCCACACAGAAATGCCAACTGGGACTCAAACCAGCGACCTTCTTGCTGAGAGGCGACAGTGCTAACCACTGAGCCACCATGCCACCCCTGTAAGTAAAAACTCTTATTTCAAACTAAAAACAAGATTATTTTACTCACACCATTTGCAGATTTTTAGCTATTATTTCTGAAAAAAGCAAAACAGCAATATTTTTTACTTGTCTAGCTTCTTGATTATTTATTTTTTCAGACATTTGGACTAGAAACTAAGTAAATTAAGCATTTATTCACAGTGTAAATTCATTATGACCCCCATTAACTCAATAGCTGTATATAATACAGTATATGTGCATTTATTATTTGCCAACACCCTATACAGCACAATAATTAAGTTTACACAAGACAGCACACACTGCATGACGATCAATTGAAGTTCAATGCGAGCCTGAGCTGACTGACAAATCCAGCGAGGCATCTCCTCTGCGTGTCTCTCCAGGCTAGATAAACAGATGTTGATGTAGCTTATCAGTGAATACGCCCGGCCGTTCCTGAGCCCTGTGCCAGGAACGAGAGAGAGAGAGAGAGACAGAGACATGCCACAGGCTAAATATACTGGGAAAAGGCCAGGCTAAAAGACGGTCCCTAAAACACCACTAAAATTCACACCCAGCCTCCATGTTAAATATTTACCTCAGCCTTACTTTCTGTCCTTCCCAAATTCGAGAACGAGGTAAGGATCACTGTTTGGCACCGGCACAAACAAATCAAACGCGTTTCAACTTTAAAAAATGTATGTGCACACACTAGACACTTTCACAAACACAAACGTCTCCAAGGCTGATATTATAGTTTGCTGAGCTTTAGACTTGCACATCAGGAAGTCATTAAAATGGATGAGTTTGGGGTGACCTGTAACTTTGGGGTGAACAAGCAGTCCTTGGAAGGAAAGGAGAGATTGAGACAATCAAGTCTGAGTGACAGCGAGGCACTTGCTGTGTTGTTTTCAGAAAGAGGTTGGAAGGAACAGGCCAGCCAGTGTTCACATTAGGGCCCAAAGTGCCATAAAGGAGGAGAGATGCATTGTGAGCTGAAAGAAGAGCGAGAAACTGAAAAGCTCCTGTCCAGATTTTGCAGAGAAAAAAGGTGAAGAATCAAAATGCTTAAACTAGATTCGCTCCAAAAACAGGGTTCCTACACCTTTTACAAAGTGAAATTAAAGCACTTTAGGTGCATTTTCAAACTTCTCCAGTACTTTACAATTGTGACAAAGTATATATTTACATACCTATACTTCATCACATTATATCAAATACTAGTATTCTACAGTATATACAGTTGAAGTCAAAATTATTAGCCCACCTTTAAATTTTTTACAATTTTTTAAATATTTCCCAAATGATGTTAAACAGAGCAAGGAAATTTTCACAGTATGTCTGATAATATTTTTTATTCTAGTTTTATTTGTTTTATTTCGGCTAGAATGAAAGCAGTTTTTAATTTTTTAAAAACCATTTTAAGGTCAAAATTATTAGCCCCTTTAAGCTGTATATTTTTTTGATAGTCTACAGAACAAACCATCATTATACAATAGTTAAGCTTAGTTAAGCCTTTAAATGTCACTTTAAGCTGTATAGAAGTGTCTTGAAAAATATCTAGTAATATATTATTTACTGTCATCATGGCAAAGATAAAATAAATCATTTATTATTATGGGGTCGCCACAGGGGAATGAACCGCCAATGAATGAATGAATGAACCGTCTTGCTGTGAGGCGAACGTACCCACTGCGCCACCCCAAATCAGTTATTAGAAATGAGTTATTAAAACTATTATGTTTAGAAATGTGTTGAAAAAATCTTCTCTCCATTAAACAAAAATTAGGGAAAAAATAAACAGGGGGGGCTAATAATTCTGACTTCAACTGTAGTATAGTATTTTAAGAATTTTTTTTAATGGCATGTTTGCCCCCACCCCAGCATTAAATTATTGTCTTTTACTTTCCTAAATGGAGCATTGCATTAGTACAGACAGAAATGTCAGTCAAGCTGATAGTCAGCTGTTCATGACACGTACCAACCCGGTTCTGACATACTGTATGTCACAGTGGTCTATTTAAGTCATACATCCAGTCTCTGTTCAGTGTTTGGCTGCGCGACAGTTCTTCCATTCCCAACTCCTCCTAGATCATTTCTGATATCTGTTCAAAGTATTAGCCACTTAGTAATAATTAGTATCCTGAGCTGATGCTGTGGTGGTCATGGAGTGCATGAGACTGATTCCTGAAAGACCCCAGTGACCCCGCATTGATCCTACTCACACCTGCAGTTCTCCACGATGGACATCCTGTGTTCTCCAGCCTTTCGGCGCCTAGACTGCAGCTCTGCACATAAAGTTTGGCCAGAGGAAAAATGGTCGTGCCCAACAGAGCCTGGTTTCTCTCGATGTTTTTTTTCCTTTCACTTCGTCACTTGGTGAAGTTTTTTTCCTCATCTCACCACAGCAGTGAAAATTAAACCACAGTGAACTCTGAAAACTGGACTTCTGGACTTGAAATACTAGAACTTCTATGTTAAGTGGCTTTGACACAATCTAAATTGTGAAAGCGCTATATAAATAAACATGAATTGAATTTATTTGACTTGAATAGTAATTAGCTTTATGTCTCTGGTATTTGGATTGGATCAAAATCAGTTGAAATTGTTTATGAATGGGTTCTTGGGTTCTGTTCTGTTACCCCCATGGGGGGTCGACTTTCCTGCTCTGTTTATCCATACCTGCATAGAGTTTTGTCTAGAACAGAACCATCCCGCTAAAACTAAGTGCATGCTAATATACATATATCTGACAAAGGGTGTCACGGTGGAACAGTGGGTAGCACAATCGCCTCACAGCTAGAAGGTCACTGGTTCGAGCCCCGGCTGGGTCAGTTGGCATTTCTGTGTGGAGTTTGCATGTTCTCCCTGTGTTTCGCGTGGGTTTCCTCCGGGTGCTCCGGTTTCCCCCACAGTCCAAAGAAATGCGGTATAGGTGCTAAAATAGTCGTAGTGAATGTGAGTGTGTATGGGTGTTTCCCAGTGTTGGGTTGCAGCTGAAAGGCCATCCGCTGCGTAAAACATATGCTGGATAAGTTGGCGGTTCATTCCGCTGTGGTGACCCCTGATTAATAAAGGCACTAAGCCGAAAATAAAATAAATGAATGAATATCTGACAAAAGTGATCCTGACTGAAATCTTAATCTTATATTTATTGATATTTAAATTGAATTTATAGTTAAATTGACAATTTTATGCATTTCTTACTCATAAAGCGGTAATCTCGCCACCCAAAAATATTTTTGCTGCTTGTTCAAACTACTTATTTATAATGAGTTGAATTAACACAATTCTTGATATTTTGAGGGCTGAACTTATTTGACTGCCCAATCAACTTAAATTTGTAAAAACAATTAAGTTAACTTAAGTGATTTGTGTTGGGACAACATGGTAGGATTTGTGTAGAACTCAGTAATTTTCTTTCATTGTTTAATCAAAGGGCACAGATTTAAAAAAAAAAAAAAAAAAAAAAAAAGCCAGGCAGATAACATTACAGGCCACATGTTTAGAGTTTTGATTTTATGCAAAAAAATAATAGAATAAAATAAATATATATATATAAGTATCAAATTAATATGAGGGTGCTTCCAAAATCTAAGCACTTTTCAAACCTTGAAAACACCAAATTAAAATTCAAGCATTTTCGAGGATTTCCACCACGAAACCTGCAAAAACTGCTTAAGGCAGAATTTTAAAATCCAACAAACTAAGACAAACCTACATTACTAAAACCTCTTCATCACTATCAAATCATGAATCCTTTTATAAGAAGTCCTCAAACATTTTCCCCAGTTTTCAGAGTAAAGGCTTAAGGTTAGTCCTACACTAATTGCAATCTTTAGTCTAAATTGAATGTCTGAGCTATCTTAACTGAAAATTATTTAAAGTGACATAAACAAAAACAATTCAGCATGATAGAAAAGCCTCAAATTCCACAGAAATGTGTTTTTATTATGTTTATTTATTTTTGATCAAAGCTGCTTAAATACCTAATTTAGCGAAGGTCTCTTCCTTGCTTAAGATAATCCCAGTTTGTGAAACAGGCCCATAATGTTTTTTTACTCACTGCAGGCCAGGTACACACCCATATGGAAATTGTGTCTGATACTGATCATTGATAACTCTTTATATTATTGAAAGCCAATAATTTATATAAAGGGCAATAATTACAAATTGTAAACAATGCACTTTGCTCCAAACAGTTTGCTCCAGTTGCCATAGCAGAGAATGACTAATTCATGAAACACACTCCCATCTTTTGCAAAATTCTAAATTAAAACATTCATGAACAGTAAAATGAATGCTGAAACCATTTAGTACTTTAAGACTGACAGAAGTTTGACACATTGTCATGCAAACAGTTTATTTGAGGACCTGTATATTGTTTGCTTTGTTCTGAAATTGAGACTTCATCTGTTTCAATGCTACACTGTTGATTGGTTTCCAAGGCAACCTCGGTTTCTTACACCAAAATACACTGTAAAGCCCAACAGTCAACGTTATCAAATGAAATGAGTGTTGTTAACTCAAAATGTACTGAAAGTTAATTCTACTCATTTGAAAAGAGTTTTGAACTCGGTGTTGAAGGTAATGAGTTAATTAAATACCTCATTACTTCAGCTTAAATGGAGTAAGTTTACAGTACTCATATAGATTAGTTTTTTTAACTCAAATGGTTTGTAGAACCAATGATTTGAGTTACCTTAACTTTTGGGCCTTTACAGTGTAGTAATGGTATATGTGTGAGTGGAATACAGACAGACATCATGACTGATATATTAATTGTAATATACAGTGCATAGACTTACTATACAAAACACTCCTCTTTGTGTTGTTTTTAACAAGTTTTGGATACTGATTGGCTTTCCTGAGGTAAAAGTAATGTTAATAGCTTGCAAGATGCTTTATTAATGTCCTCAGTCTTGTAATGTTCATTTTATGTTTTTATCTTGATATAATTATTGTAAATTGTGTTTGTGTCCGACTTCTTCATCCCCTTTGCACTCTGTCATTCACACTAAATCCAGCTTCATGCAATTGAATACTTATACAATTATATTTTGACATGACTGGCTAATGCTATACCATTAATTAGGCTATGTTCATATGACAGAAGACTATTACTAGCACATAGCAATTAAGAATTTTTAGGAAAAGTGAAATACAGGACAAACAACTTCATAACAAGTTCAGACACTAAAAATAGAGCTGAAATATGGGACTGTCCCAGGAAAAATGGGACGTCTTGTCGCCCTAATTAGGTGGATATTTACCTACAATCCACAAAAAAACAAAAGGTCTTTTCCATCAAGTCAAGCTCACCTATTTTAGCTGATCTCAGATGAATTCTTTTGGAGAGTAACAATTCTGAAACAACAAATTAGATATGAAAATACTCTTAATCAGTTAAAAAACAAATTTAAAAAAACTGTGGTCGCACAATTCATCCACTGTAAAACCCAATAAGGTAAGGTAACTCGAACTATTTGAGGAAACCGATTGCAACAAACCATTTAAGTTCAAAAACTGATCCTATTGAGTACTGTGAACTCAATCCATTTTAGTAAACGAAGCAATTTGAGCACAGTAAAATCCAATAAGTTAAGGCACTTCAAACTATTTGAGGAAACCGATAGCTACAAACCGTTTGAGTTTAAAAAAACTAATCTACAGTATATGAGTACTGTGAACTTACTCCATTTAAGCTGAAGTAATGAGGTATTTAATTGAACTTATTATCTTCAACACTGAGTTTAAAACTCTTTTTAAATGAGTAGAATTAACTTTCAGTAAATTTTGGGTAAACTACACTCATTTCATTTGATAAAGTTGACTGTTGGGCTTTACAGTGTATACAATCAGCCTAATATTATCATCAGAATCACCTGCAGACTTTGTGCTCCTAATAAAAACACTTGCTTTATTCTCATATCACACAATACATCATCCCACAGCATGAACCTGATTTCAGTCATGAAGTTCAGTTTACCGAAAGCGTTTATGTAGCAGAAAGTCTGTACGCTTCAGAGACACACTTTAAGTTAGTATCAGCAAACAGCTCCAGACGCACACATTGATCCTGCCGGGCATAAAAGCGCGGGCTATAATTGCTCTGAGCTGCTTCTAGTGTCTCTCTTGATCATCCATGACACATTTGATTTCTTTTCTATTGTAAGAGCCTATTAAAAATGGGCACCAATAAAAGCGCATTGATTCATGCAGGATTAGCCCGACGGACAGGGGTTTTATCATGGCCACAAAATAACAAACTCCCTTCTGTCGCTCTCTAACACACACACACACACACACACACACACACACACACACACTAAGGCTGCACAATATATTGTTTCAACATCTTTATAGCAATGTGCAAATCTGCAATAGACACATGGCAGGATTTGCAATCTCAAGTTGTTATTATAATTATAAACCACAGTTCAGAACATGTTCAACTTTTATCTAATGTGCCTTTATCTTTATGTGCTTTTTTCCTGGGGAGCTCTCAAGACCTACCTGATCTTGGACACCCGTAGACACTAAATGACCAGGGCTCAAATATCTATGAGCTCAGGGTTCTCTCCCGGGACAGCATGCTAAACCTGCTAATAGCGTCAAGCAATATCTAAGTGTGAACTCTTGAAATATTGCAATATAATTTTTTTTCTTATATCTTGCAGCCCTAACACACACACACACACACATTTTTTTAAAGTGTGAATAGTGGGGACATTCCATAAGTTTCCATTGTTTTTATACTGTTCACAGTATACTGAAAAAATCATTCTGTAGGATTTATAAGCTTTTTGAGATATGGGGACATCAGCAATGTCCTCATAATTCACTATCTTTGTGTAATACCTGCATTGTAAAACATTTCTGTAAACGAGGAGTTTTCCATATTCTGTGATTCATGTTTTTATTTTAATTTTTTCCCCCATTTATTTTGGCTTTTAAATTGCATTATGGGACCTTGATCTTACTTCCAACATTTCACCTTGAAAATGTTGAAAAAACTACGTTTATTAACATTTTTAATAGTTTAAAATGATATATTCTCTGGGTTGGTGTTTTTTTTTATTAAGTTACAAAAACTTTGTAATAAACTGCCAGTAAATTTTTCTGTTATTTTGTCACCTTAGAATTATAAAGTTCTATGTGACATTTCTGTCAAAACTCAGTTATTTACATATTCTTAATAAATGACAACTTATTTACATTATGTGATGTGAAGTTGTTTACATTTTAAGACTATTTATTAAAAAACAAAAAAGGTTTTATCTACAAAGTCGAACTCTAGCTTGGCTCTATAACGTTCTTTCTGTGAGCCAATCAGCATTTCAAATGCACGCACGAGGACCAATCAGGATCAGCTTTCTTTGTCATTTCGCAGGACTGCTCCATTGACAGCGGGAAAGACCAGAAAGAAACACAAAATCAGAGTCAACTAAATAATGCCGCACCACACAAAATTGAGAAGAAACCTGAAACTGAATAGATGTGTGTAAATGTGATGATTTAGCATTTGTTGACATTGAGATAAAATGTTAAAGTTTACATTGTTGAAAAAGAAACAGCTATTTAAAAAAAGTATATAAATGTGAAATGTTTTAATTTATGTATACATAAACAGTGAAACACGTTTCAGTGTTTATTTTTTTTTATTTTTTTTTAGGGGTTTTCACCTTTATTTGATAGGACAGTAGAGAGTATTGACAGGAAAGAATGGGGAGCAGAGAGAGGGGAAGGATCGGCATAGGACCCGCGAGGCGGAATCGAACTCGGGTCGCCGTGAACACCGGAGTGCATGTGTCGACGCACTAACCACTACACTGGCGTCGACCTTTCAGTGTTTATTAAACTCATTTGCTCATTGTCTATTTTCTTTTAAAGTCTTTAAATTTGATTTTAAGCCTTGAAGGGCGAATAATTTAATTAACGGGACATAATTCAATAAATAAAGTTCAATAGTTCATATAAAGCATAAAATTCAATCAATATTACCATATTAATTACATAAAATTAACAAATGCACTGGACAAAATATTTAGCTCAGCCTGTTTAATTTAAATTTCATTCTAAACCATTAAATAAATGCTATAGAAAGCAAAAAATTTAACTTTCTCAAGCATCAACATATTGTTACAACACCAATTTTTATTGTATTTCTTGATAAGTAATGCTTCAATTAATGACCTGCCAGACAGAACCTCATAATTCCAAGCGGAAAATGACTTTAGAATTAGAAGGCTCTATCTGCATTTTGCATTTGCATTTGCCTGTTTATTTTACCCCAATTTGCAAATGTAAGAGAACTTAATAATAAGAGAATGTAATCATTTACATTTAGAGTACATTTAGGGTCTCTGTCATGGTAATGTGTGAAAGAGAACTGTTACACACATATCATTTGCTATATGGAATGCCAAAACTTTGCTCAATATCTCAAAATCATTCAGAACGCAGATAGAACCTTCTAATTCCAAGGTGACAATTTTACAGACTCATTTTTCTCTATATTATTTCTTATACATTATATTATTTCAAACTACTAAAATGTCCATAAAAGTCACTTTATTAAACTGTAGAGTTGAATTTTCAACATCAAAAGTCTACAGAGCAGAGATCAACATCCCATAATGCAATTCACAACCGTAAATAAGTGGAAAACGTGAATCACAAAATACGGAAACCATTCATTAACAGATATTTATTACAGTGTGTGTCATACTCATGTAATTACTGTAAACACATTCGTGTCCTGATATGTGACAAAAACAAGCACACACACATACAAACGCCCCACAGTGTGCAGCTGCAGTCACATGGAGCGTGATCTGCCAGCTCTGCGCTCAATAGTCTGCTGATGGTGCTGTGGGCCTGGGTGGCCTACAGACTAAACGTGTGCATGGGGGGGAAAGAGATGCCCAGAACTGCTTAGGCGGTCTGGTGGTGGGCAGAGGACGAGCTCCCCTGTGGAGTTTTGTGCAGTACCCAGACCTGGATCAGACGCTTGGCGGTCACGCCGCGGTAGTGGAGCTCAGACCGCACATTTATCTCTGAGAGCAGAGAGCTGCTGAGATTGATCAGCTGTGGAAGAGGAAGCTCTCTACGCTCCAACACAACACCAAACAGTCTGCTGCTGCAAAGGCTAGTAAACAACAAACACGCTCTACAAATGTATACACATCTATTTAAACAGGAAAGTGATGTTTAAAGTGCACACGGCCTGTCAACTAATGTTCAAATGGTTGAGAGTATGAGTGTAATGTTGGAAAACAATGTTGGATGACATTAAAAAATATATTTTGATTAAAAAAAAATCCTTATCTAATAACATGCTAATTCATGCTAAGCAATCTATGTATGTATGTATGTATGTATGTATGTGTGTGTGTGTGTGTGTGTGTGTGTGTGTGTGTGTGTGTGTGTGTGTGTGTGTGTCTGTCTGTCTGCCTGCCTGCCTGCCTGCCTGCCTGCCTGCCTGCCTGCCTGCCTGCCTGCCTGCCTGCCTACCTACCTACCTACCTACCTACCTACCTACCTACCTACCTACCTATCTATCTACCTATCTATCTATCTATCTATCTATCTATCTATCTATCTATCTATCTATCTATCTATCTATCTATCTATCTATCTATCTATCTATCTATCTATCTATCTATCTATCTATCTATCTATCTATCTATCTATCGTTCTATCGTTCTATCGTTTTATCTATCTATCTATCTATCTATCTATCTATCTATCTATCTATCTATCTATCTATCTATCTATCTATCTATCTATCTATCTATCTATCTATCTATCTATCTATCTATCTATCTATCGTTCTATCGTTTTATCTATCTATCGTTCTATCTATCTATCGATCTATCGTTCTATCGTTTTATCTATCTATCGTTCTATCTATCTATCGATCTATCTATCTATCTATCTATCTATCTATCTATCTATCTATCTATCTATCTATCTATCTATCTATCTATCTATCTATCTATCTATCTATCTATCTATCTATCTATCTATCTATCGTTCTATCGTTCTATCGTTCTATCTATCTATCTATCTATCTATCTATCTATCTATCTATCTATCTATCTATCTATCGTTCTATCGTTCTATCGTTTTATCTATCTATCGTTCTATCTATCTATCGTTCTATCTATCTATCTATCTATCTATCTATCTATCTATCTATCTATCTATCTATCTATCTATCTATCTATCTATCTATCTATCTATCTATCTATCATTCTATCGTTCTATCTATCTATCTATCTATCTATCTATCTATCTATCTATCTATCTATCTATCTATCTATCTATCTATCGTTCTATCGTTCTATCTATCTATCTATCTATTTATCTATCTATCTATCTATCTATCTATCTATCTATCTATCTATCTATCTATCTATCTATCTATCTATCTATCTATCTATCTATCTATCTATCTATCTATCTATCTATCTATCGTTTTATCATTCTATCTATCTATCTATCTATCTATCTATCTATCTATCTATCTATCTATCTATCTATCTATCTATCTATCTATCTATCTATCTATCTATCTATCTATCTATCTATCGTTCTATCGTTTTATCTATCTATCGTTCTATCTATCTATCTATCGATCTATCTATCTATCTATCTATCTATCTATCTATCTATCTATCTATCTATCTATCTATCTATCTATCTATCTATCTATCTATCTATCTATCTATCTATCTATCTATCTATCTATCTATCTATCTATCTATCTATCTATCTATCTATCTATCTATCTATCTATCTATCTATCTATCTATCTATCTATCTATCTATCTATCTATCTATCTATCTATCTATCTATCTATCTATCTATCTATCTATCTATCTATCTATCTATCGTTCTATCGTTCTATCTATCTATCTATCTATCTATCTATCTATCTATCTATCTATCTATCTATCGTTCTATCGTTCTATCGTTTTATCTATCTATCGTTCTATCTATCTATCGTTCTATCTATCTATCTATCTATCTATCTATCTATCTATCTATCTATCTATCTATCTATCTATCTATCTATCTATCTATCTATCTATCTATCTATCTATCGTTCTATCGTTCTATCGTTCTATCTATCTATCTATCTATCTATCTATCTATCTATCTATCGTTCTATCGTTCTATCGTTCTATCTATCTATCTATCTATCTATCTATCTATCTATCTATCTATCTATCTATCTATCTATCTATCTATCTATCTATCTATCTATCTATCTATCTATCTATCTATCTATCTATCTATCGTTTTATCTATCTATCGTTCTATCTATCTATCTATCTATCTATCTATCTATCTATCTATCTATCTATCTATCTATCTATCTATCTATCTATCTATCTATCTATCTATCTATCTATCTATCTATCTATCTATCTACCTACCTACCTACCTACCTACCTACAGTACCTATCAAAGGGCCATAGTTACCAGTGACTGGTACAGTACGGGTTGGTATGGGTCCCCTTTATCAGGTTTGCATATTCACTGCCTAAAGGGTACCAATAGTACCCTTTTGGTGAGCGTGCTATACGACAGAAAGTTTAAGTCGATGTCATTCTCCCTCAAGGAAATCTTGCTCAAAGTAAAGCTGTACGGGTCGTTCACATATCATATGACAAGCACTTCTCAAAAAAACTGATGTTTTATACACAGAAATACTTGTGTATAAATGTTCATTACTAACCTTTCAATGAACAGGATTTGATTATAACTGCAGATCAATGATGCGAAATAGCCAGTGATGACAGTGTGAAATAGTCTACTGTAACATCTGCATTTATATAAAATAAATAAATAAATGCAACGTACATGAACATATACGTGTGACATGGTGGCGCAGTAGGTAGTGCTGTCGCCTCAAAGCAAAAAGGTCGCTGGTTCGAGCCTCGGCTGGGTCAGTTGGCATTTCTGTGTGGAGTTTGCATGTTCTCCATGCGTTCGCATGTGTTTCCTCCGGGTGCTCCGGTTTCCCCCACAGTCCAAAGACATGTGGTACAGGTGAATTGAGTAAGCTATAATTGTCCGTTGTGTATGTGTGTGAATGAGTGTGTATGGTTGTTTCACAGTGATGGGTTGCAGCTGGAAGAGCATCCGCTGCGTAAAACATATGCTGGATAAGTTGGCGGTTCATTCCGCTGTGACGACCCCAGATTAATAAAGGGAAAAGCCGAAAAGAAAATGAATTAATAATAATAATAATAATAATAATAATAATAATATTTGAAATTTTAAAGAAATATTTTCAGCCCTTTTATCGAATAAAACAAATGATTTAAATTGTACTCTTAAATTGTACCTAATAAATCCAGTAAATCAAGAGAAACAGAATCTTCAAGTGGTCTCATTATTCCATTGCTGTGTACATTTATTTAGGTGTATATTAATATAAAGAAAATCATCAAATTAGATCAAGTACTTTAACATTTGTCACAATAAGCATTACCAACACTGAAAATGTTTAAGCTTTTGATCATGCTGCACAAACAAATGTAGATCTATAAACCTCTTTCAAATGAATGCTACAGTATTCTCCAGCTATTGATGGATATCATCGAACGAACGCCAGACAGCTTTTGTGTCAGTCAGTAAATAGCTATTATTGACCATTTACCACATGGCACCGCATTTACATTTGATTTGTGCTCAAGTGGAGACCCAATGATGTACACATCTATGTTAAGAAAGTTTTGTGGCATTACTGTCCCCATAGGGATAGCTATGTGCCGCCTGCGGAAGAGATAACCAACCTACACACTTGATGATGTAAGATAGTCTTGTTTACAGAACCGTGCCGTTGTGCTATGCAAACTAATGACTGCATGTTAAAAGCCCCTCACTGAGTTCAGAGGACTTTTTAATGACTTCTAATTCCTCTCATCACTATGCGACGTGCACTTACAATTCCGAAAACCAGCCTTTATTAACACACAAACGCTTCTCTCTCATTATAGCTTCAGTCTGTGTCAGGCTACAGAGGAAGGAAGTCTGTTTTTTGATCATATAAAATCATGTGAACGACTTTCATGATGCTTTATAGTGCTTTTGCATCTTTTAGAGAGCTTGAAGGAATTGTCATCCCATGTAATTGTAAGGTAAAGAACTAACAGTAAACTTAGGCTGAGTATGTAATGACATAATGCTATTTTCAGGTGAACTACTATGTAAAAAATATCGGTAAAAGCACTTTACACTTTAAATGTAAGTTAAATCTGATATTTTGCATACTGTATCATACACTAACCGGACACTTTATTTAGGTACGCCTGTCTAACTGCTGGTTAACGCAAATTTCTAATCAGCCAATCACATGGCAGCAACTCAATGCATTTAGGCATGTAGACATGGTCAAGACGATCTGCTACAGTTCAAACCGAGCATCAGAATGGGGAAGAAAGGTGATTCAAGTGACTTTGAAGGTGGCATGGTTGTTGGTACCAGACGGCTGGTCTGAGTATTTCAGAAACTGCTGGTCTACTGGGATTTCCATGCACAACCATCTCAAGGGTTTACAGAGAATGGTCTGAAAAAGAAAAAATATGATGCCAGAAGTCAGAGGAGAATGGGCAGACTGGTTTGAGCTGATAGAAAGGCAATAGTAACTGAAATAACCACTCGTTACAACCGAGGTATGCAGAAGAGCATCTCTGAGCACACAACACATCGAACCTTGAGGCAGATGAGCTACAGCAGCAGAAGTCCACACCGGGTGCCACTCCTGTCAGCTAAGAACAGGAAACTGAGGCTATAATTCGCACAGGCTCACCAAAACTGGACAATAGAAGATTGGAAAAACGTTGCCTGGTCTTATGAGTCTCAATTTCTGCTGCCACATTCGGATGGTAGGGTAAGAATTTGTCATCAGCTACATGAAAGCATGGATCCATCCTGCCTTGTATCAATGGTTCAGGTTGGTGGTGGTGGTGTAATGGTGTGGGGGATATTTTCTTGGCGCACTTTGGGCCCATTAGTACCATTGAGCATCGTGTCAATGCCACAGCCTACCTGAGTATTGTTGTTGACCATGTCCATCCCTTTATGACCACAGTGTACCCATCTTTTGATGGCTACATCCAGCAGGATAGCGCACCATGTCATAAAGTGCGAATCATGTCAGACTAGTTTCTTGAACATGACAATGAGTTCACTGTACTCAAATGGCCTCCACAGTCACCTGAACTCAATCCAATAGAGCACCTTTGGGATGTGGTGAAAACGGGAGATTCGCATTATGGATGTGCAGCCGACAAATCTGCAGCAACTGCGTAATGCTATCATGTCAATATGCACCAAAATCTCTGAGGAAAAGTTCCAGTACCTTGTAGAATCTATGCCGCGAAGGATTAAGGCTGTTAAGGCAAATGTGGTCCAACCCAGTACTAGTAAAGTGTACTGTACCTAATAAAGTGGCCGATGAGTGTATATGTGAGAATTATAGCAATTGTATGTTATATTCACTGTAATTGTTGAATTCTGCTCTTATTCTTCTTCAATTAATGTGAAATACTTGATAAAATGCCGTTGAATCAACAATTATGGTTGTGTTTTTTTCAAACAACATAACTTGCAACTTGGCGGCACGGTGGCTCAGTGGTTAGCACTGTCGCCTCACAGAAAGAAGGTCGCTGGTTCGAGTCCCAGCTGGGCCAGTTGGCATTTCTGTGTTGGCATTGAGTTTGCATGTTTTCCCCATGTTGGCATGGGTTTCCTCCGGGTGCTCTGGTTTCCCCACAGTCCAAAGACATGCGCTATAGATGAATTGAATTAACTAAATTGGCCATAGTGTACAAGCGTGTGTGTGTGTGAATGAGTGTGTATGGGTGTTTCCCAGTACTGGGTTGCAGCTGGAAGGGTATCCGCTGTGTAAAACGTGTTCCAGAATTGTTGGTGGTTCATTCCGCTGTGGCGACCACCTGATAAATAAGGGACTAAGCCGGAGGAAAATTAATGAATGAATAATTTGCAACTGAAGTACCATAGTATGCATCATTCTGGAAAAACCCAATGTAGTAAAAAATGTTTCCTGAATTCTGTTAGAGATCCATAGTCTGAACCACGTTATACGCAGAACATCCATAACAAAGAAAGTAAATTATTTATTTATTTAATCCAATATGAGTAGATCTAAAATAAGTAATCCATAATTAACTTGTTTATGCTTGCCATTCTCTATCCTTTTCCATCATACTTAATTGAAACAAGATTATAAAATTATTTTATTTTTGAGAATATTTAATATCGAATATGCAAATATAATAGGCAATAGCTAATATGTAATATAATATAATCTAATATACAAATCAGATATATAGCCATACAATGACATGACAAAAATACTTTCATTTATTATTGTTGCCTATGAAATGACATCTGCTTTCAAAAATAAAATGTTGCAAAAGTGTAATGTTTTTTTTTTTTTTTTATATATATTTTAAATTAAAACATGGCGATGCAGTGGCGCAGTAGGTAGTGCTGTCGCCTCACAGCAAGAACGTCGCTGGGTCGCAGGTTCGAACCTCGGCTGGGCTGGGTCAGTTGGCGTTTCTGTGTGGAGTTTGCATGTTCTCCCTGCATTCGCGTGGGTTTCCTCCGGGTGCTCCGGTTTCCCCCACAGTCCAAAGACATGCGGTACAGGTGAATTGGGTAGGCTAAATTGTCCGTAGTGTATGAGTGTGAATGAGTGTATGGATGTTCCCAGAGATGGGATGCGGCTGAAAGGGCATCCGCTGCTTAAAATCGTGCTGGATAAGTTGGCGGTTCATTCCGCTGTGGCAACCACGGATTAATAAAGGGACTAAGCCGACAAGAAAATGAATGAATGAATGAAATTAAAACATTATACTTAATTATAAAAAACCTACACAAACTGCGTTTACTTACAAGATAGGCTAACTTTAATTTAAGTATCAACTAAAACCATGATTTTTGTTTAAAATGTAAATATTAAAAGTCACATTGCTTCCTGAACCACTGCTGCATTCAAAATGGCATAAATGTTTTTGGAGTGCACTAAGAAGGGGCAGCAATTGTCAACTGAAATCGTTAAACTAAACTGTAATAAAATAACTTTGAGAGCAAATTACATAAAATATGATCAAGACAACTTTAATCTTTTAAAATCATTCAAAGTGGATGGTGATGTGCTTGAATAGGAATAAGGCATAGCGGAGATTACTCAGAATAGAACACAGCCAGGAAATGCTTCTAACTACAGCTCTAGAGGTGTAGTTCCAACCACACTAAATTGAGATGCTGCTTGTGAAAGCTCATTGGAAAGACAGGAAACGGAATTACCAAACTACTTTTGTAATGCTGGAACTTGCGATCGTAGCTGGCTGATGCTGGTTTTGGGAAACACATCCCATGATGGATATCATGAATAGCCATTCATCAATGCACTTCCATAAACTGAACATAAAGTGAGAGAGACAGAAAAAAATAGAATAAACCAAGAGAGTGAATGCAGCCATGGAAAGGAGTATATCTCACCCTGTCACCCCCTCACTGCCATTGTGTGTGTGCAGGTGCACATGTGTAGCCAGCTGTGAGACAACAATAACCAAAAATAGGCTGAAAAATGGTGCTAAAATAGACGCGTGAACGGGCCTGCTGTGACATCTCTCTCGTTGGCATTAGTCATGTGAGTCCCTCCGGTTCTATAACACCTCCCCAGGACCCATTCCTGTTCTTCCGAGCCTTTCCACACAAAACATGCTGCTATTTCCAGCCCTCAGCAGGGACTACGGCATATCTCGCCACAGTGACTCGCTAAAGACGGCGGAGAGAGTCATTGTGAAACTGTACTGATTTACTGAATTGCTGTGGAAAAGTAGTAAGCCTTTAAAAATGAGTCTCAAAAAGGATGTAGTTTCATATAAACAATCAGTATGGCTATATTCCAAGTCCATATGAGGAACAGACTGAATTTTAAGTCATTATTTTGACTCTCCTAAGCATTTTGTTGTCATTTTTGATTTGATTCAGTTCTGAGCTCAACGATCATGTTGGTTAACAGTCCACTGCTGGTAATTGATGTTGATAATTTCAGCTTTTGTCTCACCAAGTCATCAAATGGCTTGGGAACACTGTAAAAAAAACACTGGGTTCCACACAATCAATCACAGGAGCAAACAGAAAGGGCAATCCAAAAGAGTCGTCAAAAAAAGGCAAGAGATCGGTTCAGGTGGCATGGAAGGCAAGGAAGAACGCTTTGTAATGGTTACAGGAACAACAAGACTCAGCCGTGTGTGTGTGCAAGCATGGTGTATTTATAGCCCATGTAATCAGTTTATCATGATCCTTGGGCTGTGTGAGTGTAATCAATGTAAAACAGGAACAGGTGTGTGAGGTGCATGAGAGGATTTGTAGTTCGTGTGGTGGCAGAATTGTAGTCGGAGTAAGAGTGAAGTTTCTCCAGTGATCTGCAGTAGCTAGATCGCTGGTGACTGTAACATGGGACAACATAAAGCAATTAGACTAACTTATTAGTTTTTACAAATTTAAGTGTATTGAATAGGGTGACGAGACGCTTACTCTACGAGATGAGACGAGACACAAGATTGGGTTCACGAGAACGAGACAAGATTTTTATAAAATTGTTAACAAATCTTTAATGATGAAATATATGAATGGAAAAATCTTTTATTCAACTAAAAAAAAAATTACAAATTGCAAAACTATTTAGATGCTTTTTTAAAAATGTAATTTTACTTCTATATTAATGAATTATACACAGTAAAGGACATGAAAACACTCAAATGTTTTGCTAATAGCCGATGTGAATGGAAAATAGTCTTTTATATCTATAATTTTAAAATATTTGCCAATATATAAATGTAAAAGTGATTTTTATTCAACTAAAAAAATCACAAACTGCAAAACAACTTAGGTGGTTTTTAAAAAAATTGTAATGAATGGTATTTTATTTCTATTTTAATTAAGTCTATGCCATAAAGGACATGCAAACACTGCTAAATATATTTAGCTATAAACTTTACTGACTGGCTTCCCCCTGTACAGTTTTACATGAGAAATCGAACTCCTTTCCACAAATTCATTCATTCATTCATTTTTTTTTCGGCTTAGTCCCTTTATTAATCCGGGGTCGCCACAACAGAATGAATCGCCAACTTATACAGCATATGTTTTTTTAATGCAGCAGATGCCCTTTCAGCTGCACCCCATCACTGGGAAACATCCATACACACTCATTCACACACATACACTACGGACAATTCAGTCAACCCAATTCTTTTATACCACATGTTTTTGGACTTGTGAGAGAAACCGGAGCACCCGGAGAAAACCCACGCAAACATGGGGAGAACATGCAAACTCCACACAGAACTGACCCAGCCGAGGCTCGAACCAGCGACCTTCTTGCTGTGAGGCAAACGTGCTATCCACTGCGCCACCATGCAGCCCCCTTTCCACAAATTGAACTTAATGTTTTTTTTGTTTTTTTTGGTACAAATGGTGAACAAATATTTTGCAGCCAATTTAGATGTAGGCTAATTCGTTCTCTCAGAGTATTTATTAAATTTCTAGAGTCATTTAGATTAAATAATTAATTATTTAATGTTTAAAAGAAAGCGAAAGCAAAAGCCAAACGTCGGACATTTTAAGAGATATAAAAACCCCAGCCGGACGCATGTGTGTGTGCGCACATTTAGAGATGTGTGCGTGTCTGTGGACCTTTACTGACTTGGTAGGTGCAGCGAATAGTGTCAAATAGCCATGTGTGTATGTCTTACCCTGTCGCAAAATTAGAGAATTCACAATGTTAACAGTTAATTACACCCTCACGCTCTATCATAACATCACAACACACAAGACAACGTTTCACCTCGACGAGAAATCTTGTCGCAATTTAATCCCGTCATACCAGATCTTGTCCCATCCCTAGTATTGAGCATAGGACAATTAAGTGAACAAACATACAACTTTTTTAATGAACAAACTTTGAGCACACAACACATCAAACTTTTTAAGTGAAGATTCAAAATATCAAGGGAGTCATACACTGTAAAAAATGCTGGGTTCTACACAATTCCTTCATGTTGTCCCAACACAAATCCTTTAAGTTAACTTAATTGCTTTTACAAATTTAAGTGGATTGAACATAAAATAACTAAGTTGTCACAAAAAAACAGAAATCAGAAATTGTGTTGATTCAGCTTATTTTAAATAAATAGTTTGAACAAGCATCAAACATATTTTTTTGAATGTATGAACCATTTTTTATTACAGTTTTTATCAGTCGCTTTGGTGCATTTCTCACAACACTATTTACATTTGCACAACAGTTAATGCATTTCTCAAAACAATTAGTACAAACTGCAAAACCTAGTGGATAACCTGCAAAAGCATGTCACTTGCTCGAAAAGGAGAGCTCATTCCTCAAAAATAAGTGATGTCAATGAAAGTGTCAATGTCATCAAAATGAAAAGTCCTGACACGATTGTTTATGAACAAGATAGTCAAATGGCTTTGTCATGTTTTATGCAGTTAATAACCTGCTGAAGTTGAATAACAACTTCAATTTGTGTCTCACAAAAATATCATATTTATTCATTTTCTTTTCAGCTTAGTCCCTTTAATAATCAGGGGTCGCCACAGCGGAATCATATGACATTAGAATATTTAAAACACATAGCACGCAAGTAATTTGGACCATATTTGAGCTGATTGTTCATATATTTGAAACTTGGAAACTTCAAATTGCGTCTAGTGGGGTTTGTTTACAAACTAATTTTGAGAGGATCACGTGCTTATGATTGAACACAGCTGGTATCGCTTAACTCCGCATATTGCGCCAATCAGATGAACATAGACACACTATAAATTACCGGAGCACTTTGCTCCAGTCATCTTCGTTTGAAGAATCCCCCCCTTCCACCCCTACTCCTCCCCTTCTCCGATAGGGCGGCACGGTGGCCAGTGGGTAGCACTGTTGCCTCACAGCAAGAACGTCGCTGGTCCGTTTCCCTCCGGGCTGGTTGGCGTTTCTGTGCGGAGTTTGCATGTTCTCCCCGTGTTCGCGTGGGTTTTCCCCGGGTTCTCCGGTTTCCTCCCACCATTCAAAAACAGGCACCATAGGAAAATTGACTAATCAAAATAGCATTCTAAGGCAACTCTTAGCCAAATATATATCCAGTAGTTCACAGCAGGGGAGTTCTCGAGACCACCTGAGCTCAGACTCTCCTGTCGCTCTACAAACGGGAGGAAGCCCCGGGCTCAAGGATATCCTGAGCTCAGGGCTCTCTCCCGGGACAGCATGCCAAACACGCTTTATTATCAATCATCAGCTAAGTGTGAACTCTTGAACTATAATTTCATGGAAAAGATATGGGTTGCAGCTGGAAGGGCATCCACTGCGTAAAACATATGCTGGATAAAATGGCAGTTCATTCCGCTGTGGCGACCCCAGATTAATAAAGGGGAATAGAAAATAAATGAATGAATGAGATGTATGGGTAAAATTCTTCAAAACCTCTCCTTTTGTGGTCCTCTATAACAAAAAAAGTCATAAAAGTTTAAAAATACACTAGAGCAAATAAATAATGGCTGAATTTATTTATTCTTTTTGATAAACTAGCTCTTTTAAAAAGAGAAAAGTCTCTCTTTTTAATTCATAATTTAAATCCAATGGCTACAGTAGAAATATCTCAGAGACTACTGGTACTTCATTAATCCCATAAGACTCCACAGGCAGAAAAAAATGATAATAAATCAGAGCGAAGGAAAGATGATCGAATGTAAAATCATATAACGACAGTCAATTAATGCAAGCTACGGGAGGGCTCGTAAGTCGCATTACATACGACACAAACTGAAGCGAGAATCTGACGAAAGCAACTGCTGACTTTCGTCACTTAATAATCGAATAACAATTGTGCAATTTGAGATTTAATCTGTGCATAACTCTCTCTCCGCATAAATGCAGCATGAGGTGTCAAGACAATCTGGTTACAGACTTTAATGGTGTATGCTAGGGTACTCTATTTCCATATTAGCGGGCCTATCTTAGCGGCGGTCTTGCACAGCGAGCTCATTTACAGCAGAGGGTGGATCTGGGTGAAATTAGAGTAGATTACCATATTTAGATTTATTAGGTGCCCGTCACTGTGGAAACGGAGGAGCGTAGCAGCTTCTCAGGGAGGTGCGAACATTTGATATGATTAACATCTGTGATGGATGAGCTGTCCAACGGCCCTCAATTAAACAATAACTATTCTACGGGCTGGCCAATGACAAAGAAAGTCAAACAGTGTGTGCAAGTGCCTTGCTGCCAAGTCAGCTGTCCACAGCTTGATGCAATCAGCGCTGAATGGTCGGCGCTCAGCCTCTACTTTCACATCAGAAGGCAGAGATAGTCAGATTGGGCGACTGGGAACCCAGAGGGAACAGACAATCTAGCACTGTGGGATTTCACTTCAGTGAGGCTAAAGAGAAAGACTGACTGAAACTAGCATTTAGGGATGCACACAGTAAAAAATGATTCATTGGATTTACTCAATTTTCTTAAGGTAAGTGGTTGCAAACAATTAATATGGGCTGAATTGAAACAAACAAATTAAATTTAGTAATGTTCAACTTAATTTGTTTGTAATGTTCAACTTAATTTCAGCCCATATAAATTGTTTGCAACCACTTACCTTAAGGGGGTCGCACAACGGATGCGTCGCTCGGTGCCTCGGGGGGGTTTAGACGGTCACGATTTTTGTAAAGAATGTAAATACAACATTACAAAATATATATTTTTTTACCCATTTAGGGCAGCATGGTGGCGCAGTGGGTAGCATAATCGCCTCACAGCAAGAAGGTCGTTGGCTCGAGTCTCGTCTGGGTCAGTTGGCATTTCTGTGTGGAGTTTGCATGCTCTCCCCGTGTTCACATGGGTTTCCCCTGAGTGCTCCGGTTGCCCCCACAAGTCTAAAAACACGTGGTAAAGGGGAATTGGGTAGGCTGCATTGTCCGTAGTGTACAGGCCAGGATTGGCTAATCGGGAGGACCGGGAGAATTCCCGGTGGGCTGCTCCATTTTTTGGCCACGAGGGCCGTGTCCCTAGCTGCTTGCACTCTCAGCAGTCGCACTTTTTTCATTTATTTATATATTTGACCATAGCCTCACTCTTTTTATTCATTATTTTGCCGCAGCTCCGCTCTTTCTATTTATTTTCTCGCAGCCCCGTGAGCAAAATGCAGCCTGCAGGCTAATGATGACGTAACTATCATTTGACCCCAAACAGCGACACGTTAGTAAATATAATAATTCGAATAATTAATATTAATAAATATTACACCTGCTCAATGAAAATCAGATGATTCACTACAGTAATAAATCTGACATAACTTGATCAGAAATCTAAAAAGGGGAGAAAAAGATGAAGCCATCAATAGAAAGCAATAGTTATTTTTGATTCCAAACGCCCTAGCCTGGCAGTGCACTGTGGTCCAGTGGTCAGCGCGTTGCGTTACAACGCCTCCGACCCGAGTTCGAAACTCATCTAAGTATTTTTTTTCCATTTTTATTGTTAAGATATTTAATACTGTTTGTGTTACTTAGGTAGGTGTACAAATTTTATTTTTATTTTTTGTGCGACCACCATTACAAAGGACTGGATATCTATAAAGAATTTTGCACAGAATATATATTCAGATATTCAGAAAGGACATTGTGATGTTTTAAAGAATAGTGTTGGAGATTTAGCTACCCTTTAATGTTCTCATATTTATGAAAAACATTTGAAGTTCTAAAGCAGCTGTGATAGTGTCATTAGAAACTGAATTGGAAATTACATTATTGTAATATAGTCAAATCACTTTTTTATCAAATCACTTTTATTGTCACATCATCAGCAGCACGTGTGCTATGATGAGTGAAAAGCTTAGGTGCTGGCTCCAGACAGTGCAAAATACAGACAGTGTAAATACAACGACAGTGCAAAATACAGACAGTGCAAAATACAGACAGTGCAGTATACAACAACATACTCACAAAAAACAAGACAATGTAAAATTGGCAATGTTGACAGCGATACGTAGGCAGTATTGTTTTAAGTATGGATTTGTTAAAGTGCAGTGCATGCTACATCTTGAGTCAGTCGTGAACTGAGGTGGGCCGGTCTAAGGCTTGAAACTCCAGGACTGAAAAGGAGTCCCACTCCGGCCCTGGTAGTGTATGTGTGTAAATGGGTGTGTATGGATGTTTCCCAGTGATGGGTTGCAGCTGGAAGGGCATCCTCTGCGTAAAACATATATGCTGGATGAGTCTGTCGCTTGTCTTTTGTTGTGTGCAGTGGAAGGCGACTTAAGCGGCGCATGCGGTGTGCGACCTGCTTTAAACAAATGAGTAAATCAAATGAACCCTTTTTTACAGTGCACTGGACAAAATGCTGTGTTCCACACAATCTCCCCAGATAGAGAATTGTCTGAACATTTATCACAGCAAATTTGGAGTTTCTAACTAAATCCCTGTAGCGCCATTTACCGTCCAAAATTGCATGTATGTTTTTTACGTATGTAGTCAATTTTCGAAATTAAAATTTTTAAATAATTCTCTATTCCAAGATCGTTTGTACAATTTTAAGAAATTCAACCTAGATCATCTTTAGATGATGCAGACAACATTTACAGAATTCAAGTTGAATAGTCAAAACCATGGCAGAGATATGTAAAATCTATATTTGAATTTCTGAAATCGTTTGACAAAAAATTCAGAGGATCATACTCAATCAAATGATAGACAATTTTCCTATGTTAGCCATCTTGAATTATGCTTTAAAATGCTGTATTTTCCAGTCTCATTAGGGTACTGATCGCTTCACACTAACTGTGCATTCACACCGAAGGCGGCAAGAGTGTCAAAGTAGCCAGAAGTCATTCATTTTCAATGGGAGCGGGTATGGCGTGTCTTCGCTGTGTGCTATAGGTGAATTGAATAAACGGAATTGTCCGTTGTGTGTGAGTGTGTGTGAATGAGTGTGTATGGGTGTTTCAAAATACTGGGTTGTGGCTGAAACAAATTTGCTGCATAAAACATAAGCTAGAATAGTTGGCGGTTCATTCGGTGACCTCTGAAATAGGTGAAGCAACATGAATGAATGAAGCATGGCATATGCACAAGACCAACAGTTAAAGGAGTTTGAATTATTATTAAATAATGCATCATTACATGAAGAGATGTATCTGCATGAAAATGCAGATTAACTACGAAACAACAAGCTTCTTGATTCCAATACGATAGGGAACTCAATAATAAAAATGTGAAGGATGTTAAATGTGTGACAAGATGATTGACTGGGCTGTTTAAATGGTGACAGATGCATGTAACTAAGCAACTGAACGGACCGTTCAGCAATTATGACATAATATGTCCCAAAATTGCCAACTCTTCCGTTACACCATCAAAAGCATGTACTTTTTCTTCACAAAAGAGTGCTTACATTTAAGGCATAGTAGGTGAATTGGAACACAGCAACTGCCCCTGAGATGGAAGCAATCATGTAGGAAATCTGTTGACTCTAAAACTGATCACAACCAGATCTATTTGTTTTATAAATCTAGAACAGAATCTACAATAAAGCACCACTCAGTCAATATTGCCAAAGCAAACCTATAATGCAAAAAGTGAACCACCAGAACGACTTTAAAACAGGCAAGGTAAGTTTTTATATATAGCACATTTCATACACAATGGTAATTCAAAATGCTTTACATAAACAAGAATAAAAGAAACAAGAAAATAACAAACTATTAAAATAATTAAAAACAGATTAAAATGTGTTAAAACAAGTTATAAAAGAATGAAAAAGTCAGACGTAGCACAGTGCTCATTCAGTAAAGGCATAGCTAATGTGATGTGCCTAATGTTGGAGCACATCTGATCATTTCTGGAAGCTGATTCCAGCAGCGGGGGGCGTAAAAGCTGAAGGCGGATTCACCCTGCTTTGACTGAACCCTTGGAATTTCTAATTTATTTGATCCTAATCATCTGAGTGATCTGTAAAAAATTGCTTTTTTAATCCATTTTTTAAAAGTTTATCCTACTTATAAGTGTTTTGATCAAGCTTGCAATGGTGATCTCTTCATTCTTGTGAGAATAAAGTCAATAACATTTCAGTTACTAGCCAAAACTCCAGCCAAAGCTAGGACCTGAATCTTTTCGAAGTGAGAAAAATTAAATACAGATCACAGGGGGTGATTTTTAATTCTGTACGATTCACAACATCCATGGCAGCTTGCACAAGTTTAAAATGATTTAATAGCGTCATGCATGAGGATTAAGGGTTTTAATAGGCTCCTGCAATGAATCTAGAAGAGTCTGTCTTATGAAGAGGAGATAAAGTGAAGCAAAAAAACAGCGTCCATATGATATTGCGGCAGATGTCACACATATACTGTAAGTGCATGACCTTTCTGAAGCGCTGCCCGTTGTTTATGCAGTCGGTCCAAAGGGTGACAGATGGGTTCGCACTCGACTCTGTCTCTTAAATTTTATGAGAGGATCTATTAGAATATGTCATCGTCTCCAGTCAGCCTTGCCAGTGGAGAGATTCGGTCATGGTCACAAGGCCCCTGTATATCCACAGTGCGTTAGGTGAGGGGGATTAGCAAGTTTTTCAATGAGAGAGGAAAACAAACTTCTCAGGTTTCACAGATGGGGGAATTTACAGTCTTTATGAGAAAGGAGACACTTCTTTTTTTTCTTATGCAATGAAGACAGAGGAACAACAGATAAAGATCAATGGGAATGTATGCATTAATCTTCGTGGAGGGAAGGGAAGGGTAAACTGGGTTACTTTTAGCGCATGTTGTCCTTTAGGCAAGGAGAAATGAGACAAAGATCAAGGAAATGCATCTAATTATATTTCAGCACGTCTGCTATTACATTATATTAAAAGAGATATATGAAAAAATTATTAATAAATACATTAATAACAAATCTGTATTTTTTTTTTCTAAACCTAGTCTGATTAATGCTTAAAATTAAATTACATTTTGAGATTTGATAAAGCCAGCATTTACTTGACTTAAAGGGTGTTACAAGCACCAGCGATCCAGTGATCCAGGATCGCCGGAGTCCCACCATGCACTTCGGACACACCTGTTCCGGATCGCCATTGATTGCACACACACAGCCGGAGGATTGTCAAGGACAGATTGCGGCAACTATTTACACAGCACGTACACACACATCAGGACTGAGTCTTGTAAGCTGTCGTGTTAACATTACGACGCGTTTTGCCTTACATTGTCTTGCCGTGATCTTTACTTTGTTTGTTTGTTTTAAGCTATTTGCCACAACTCGCCTGCTATTAATCACTCTTTTGGATTTTCCTGCATGTAACTGTTTGTACCTGTATCGAGCTTTGATTGTATAACGCTTCTTGTAAAGAAATCCTACATTTGGATCCACAACTTCGTTGCCAGCGTCCCTTTCCGTGACAAAGGGATAGTTCACCCAACATTTGTTTCATTTACTTGTTACTTTGTACTGTTGAACACAAAAGAAGATATACTGAAGAATATTAAAAACCTGTAACTATTGACTTTCATGGTGCACGCTGTCGTGTGCGCATAGTCGTGTATTTATACTTCTGTATGCTGTATGCTGTATGCTGTATGCTGTTTGTGTTGCTCTCTGTTTTTTCTGAATGCTACGTTGATGTAGCTAAAACTCCCTAATTTAGAGGTGGAAAGCAGCGAATGTGCAAAAACTTTAATCATAAGGTAAACACAAAATAAAAGTTTCCATCTGGAGCTACTTCACGGGACTCGACACTTGTAAACACTTGCTCCAGCCGGGTTGTGTGGCTCTCAGCCCAGCCCACACTCGTCACCAATACCAAGTCGACCAATCACAGATCTTGTGCTACACGTCGTTGCGACGTGCGTGAAGGCTGCCCCACTCGAACCAGCAACTTTCTTGCTGTGAGGCGACAGTGCTAACCACTGAGCCACCGTTTTTTTGGAGGGTGAACTATCCCTTTAATGAAATGTCAAATGTAATCAAAATATGATGAGAATTCAGGACAATTAAATATTCTCCAATAAACACATAACAATGGTGAATTCATGTAAATGTATTTGTTATGTCTTCACAAATGTTTTTGAGAGTTTTAGATGAAAAATTAATTCAAACTGAGAAACAGAAATGTCTCCTATTCGTTTCAAAATATATTTTTACAGTTGAAGTCAGAATTATTTATTTTTTTCTTTTTTAAATATTTCCCAAATGATGTTTAACAGAGCAAAGAAATTTTCACAGTATGTCTGATAATGTTTTTTCTTCTGGAGAAAGTCTTATTTGTTTTATTTCAGCTAGAATAAAAGCAGTTTTAAAAAAATTTTAAAACAAATTTGAAGTAAAAATTATAAGCCCCTTTAAGCTATATATATTTTTTTAATAGTCTACAAAACAAACCATTGTTATACAGTGTAATAAATTGCCTAATTACCCTAACCTGCCTAGTTAACCTAATAAACCTAGTTAAGCCTGTAAATGTTACTTTAAGCTGTATAGAAGTGTCTTAAAAAATATCTAGTCAAATATTATTTACTGCCGTCATGGCAAAGATAAAATAAATCAGTTATTAGAAATGAGTTAATAAAACTACTATGTTTAGAATTGTGTTAAAAAAAATCTTCTCACCGTTAAACAGAAATTGGGGAAAAAACTAAACAGGGGGGCTAATAATTCAGGGGGCTAATAATTCTGACTACAACTGTAAGTGTGTTTCAAAATGAAAAATGAAAAAAATAAAAATAAATTATGAGTTTGAAACAATATTAAGGTATGCAAATGATGACAGCTTTAATTACTGGCTAAATTATAACCCAAGTGCACCTAATAAACAAAATCATGAACTTTAAAAAAAAAAAACTCTCTTTAAAGCGGACAGCAAAAACTGTCAAAATGAAGTCTTCTTGGCATCCAGTTTACAGAACAACAGATGGTTAGCTGCTCATGCTGTCAATTCAAATATCCCTTTTTTCTGAAGTGTTTTTAAAAACTTAACAGGTCTATTTGCCAGTAGGTGACGCCGTGGCTGATTCCAGTCCCCTCTCATCATGCGTTTATGCATAATGAGGCAGAAGGGGACAGAGTTCAGAAGAAGTTCAGCTCACTGCTAATCATGCTTTCCACACTATTCTGGCAAATGCAAACCCTCTGAAGACCGTCACAGTAAAACCCTTACATCTACTGATTCAAGATGGCCTCTTATATAAGCTGTAACCTTTTGCACTGAAGATCAATTCTTTGTCTAAAGGTAAAAGGAGCGAGCTGGAGTAGCTAAAAGCGCTTGGCAAAGAAATGTGTTTTTGCAATTTCTGCTGTATCAATTGCAAGTTTGACGCAAATAAATAATGTTTGCGAGCCGTCTCATTTACACAGGGTTGACCTTAGAGGAAAGTCTTGGCTCCTCTACTGATTAAAAAGTAAAAAAAAATTATATTCGTAAAACAGTGTGTCTTTTGTGTTTTAAGTGTATGTGTTTGACAAGCAGCTTCTCAAGGACAAACAAGGCTTATATTTAACAGTGCATTCAAGTCTAAAATCAGGTTTTAATCTTCTAATATGGCTTATTTCTGCTTTGGAAATGTTCACTGATATCCTGATTAAAAAAAAAAATACAAATTTGTCAAAGCTACCCTGTGCAGAAAGGTTTCATCCCCTGATATAAATCTCCATTTGCACAGTGACAGAATGAGTGAGCCCTTACATAACCAGCCTCTTTTAGTCCACTGTGAATGACAGTCGTGCCTTTGCCAGCAGACAGGAATTTACTTGTTCTGAAAAAAAGTGTGTGTGTGTAAGACTACTAAAAGTTAAAAAACAAGGAAGCATTGGTACCCCATAGGGGGAAAAGAAGCAGTTCTGATTCCCACATATTAATAGATTTCTTTCCTTTTATTTATTTTTTTCAAAGTCTTATAGTCACTGTAAAATATAATAAATGAGCTGTTTTCTGTATTTTGTGATATTGGTATTTTGCGATGGTGGTATTTCCCCCAATTTATTTATGCTTTTGAATTGCATTATGGAACCTTGATCTTTCTTTCAATAACTTTTAACCCTGAAAAGTTTGAAAAAGTTACTTTTATTAACGTTTTTAATAGTTTAAAGTGATATATTGTCTGGTGTTGGTGTTGTATGTTATGGTACAATAACCTTGTAATAAACTACAGTACATTTCCTGTTATTGTACAGGCTTGTTTCTCTCTATATTATTTCTTATACTTTATATTATTTCAAACTACTAAAATGTCAATAAAAGTCACTTTGTTAAACTGAGTTGAATTTTCAGCATCAAAAGCGACAGAGCAGAGATCAACATCCCATAATGCAATTCACAACAGTAAATAAACAGAAAACACTTGTAAATCACAAAATACGCAAACTGTTAATTAACAGATATTTTTTACGGTGTAGTATAATGATATATAGTTGAAAGCAAAATCATAAACACTCCTGTGATATACACTCAACGGCCACTTTATTAGGTACACCCGTCCAACCGCTCGTTATGGCAAATTTCTAATCTGGAATTCACATGGCATCAACTCAATGCATTTAGGCATGTAGACATGGTCAAGACGATCTGCTACAGTTCAAACAGAGCATCAGAATGAGGAAGAAAGGTGATTCAAGTGACTTTGAACGTGGTATAGTTGTTGGTGCCAGATGGGCTGGTCTGAGTATTTCAAAAACTGCTGATCTACTGGGATATTCACGCCGCAGCCATCTAGAGAGGTTTACAGAGAATGGTCTGAAAAAGAAAAAATATAGAGTGAGGCACAAAAGCCTTGTTGATGCCAGAGGTCAGAGAAGAACGGCCAGACTGGTTCCAGCTGATAGAAAGGCAAGAGTAACTCAAATAAGCACTCGTTACAATCGAGGTAAGCAGAAGAGCATCTCTGAATGCACAACATGTCCAACCTTGAGGCGGATGGCTTACAACAGCAGAACACCACACCAGGTACCACTCACTGTCAGCTAAGAACAGGAAACTGAAGCTACAATTCGCACAGGCTCACCAAAACTGGACAATAAAAGATTGGAAAAAAACGTTGCCTGGTCTGATGAGTCTCGATTTCTGCTGCGACATTCGGATGGTAGGGTCAGAATTTGGTGTCAACACCATGAAAGCATGGATCCATCCTGCCTTGTATCAATGGTTCAGGCTGGTGATGGTGGTGTAATGGTGTGGGGGATATTTTCTTGGCAGACTTTGGACCCATTAGTACCAATTGAGCATTGTTTCAACACCACAGCCAACCTGAGTATTGTTGCTGACCATGTCCATCCCTTTATGACCACAGTATATCCATCTTCTGATGGCTACTTCCAGCAGGATAATGCACCATGTCATAAAGCGCAATCTCAGATTGGTTTCTTGAACATGACAATGACTCAAATGCCCTCCACAGCACAGTCACCAGAACTCAATCTAATAGAGCACCTTTTGGATGTGGTGGAATGGGAGATTCGCATGAATGTGCAGCCGACAATCTGCAGCAACTGCGTGATGCTATCATGTCAATATGGATCAGAAATCTCTGAGAATTATTTCCAGTACCTCGTTGAATCTATGCCATGAAGGATTAAGGCAGTTCTAAAGGCAAAAGGGGGTCCAACCCGGTACTAGTAAGGTGTACCTAAATAAAGTGGCCGGCGAGTGTATGTTTATTCTTTTTCAAATATTGCTGTTAACAGATCAAGGAAATTTTCACAGTATTTCCTATAATATATTTTATTCTGGAGAAAAATGTTTTTACATTTTGTTTTTAAACAATGTTCAGGGTCAATATTATTAGCCCCTTTAAAGTACAAGTGAACCGTAAGTGCCTGAGAGTTTTACATCGGTATGTTGATGAACTTCCAACTGAAACTGAATATTGAGTAGGGGGTGGGGCTTTCTTTTGCGCTTCATTATCTAGTGGCAAACTAACGGCATGAGAGGACTAATGGTATGCCGTTGCTATGGAAGCCCTCAGGTTGACATAAACAGAAGGACCACCACTCCAAACGCAAAAGCAAATGGTCAGACTTTCATTGAAGATTACCAAAATAAAAAAAAAATGTTAGTGAATTTACTTGCACAGATTAATTATTCACCTTAAGAATAACAATGTGAGCTAGCAAAATAAACATTGTACATTTTTATTTCACACAAACTTTAAGAATTCTTTTTTTATTGGCTACAGAAAAAACACTGCTATCCCATAACTTGTCTAATTAACCGAACTTTCTAATCAACCTAGCTAACTACAGTTGAAGTCAGAATTATTAGTTTAATAATTATTAATTATTATTGGATTTTAAAGTTGCATTATAAAAATTACTGTATATTCTACAGTAAAGATATATTGTATTGTAAATACATATACAGCAAGATAAATGGTGCTGCAAATGTAAATACAGTATTTTTTCTGGAATAGATTTACAGCAAATTACTGGCGAACAGCAGCCAATATGTTATTGTAGGTTCTACAGAAAATTGTTAACAGCGTGTGTATGGTTATAGTATATACATAGTTAGATTACCGCTCCATTGTGTCTGTTCTGTATAGATTTAGAATAGCTCCTACATGTTATGTTATGTTAGGTTATGATTATTTATGTAGCACCTGCGAGACACAACATTTTATTCCACTGTATGTCCACACATGCAGCAGAATGACAATAATGCTCAATTTGGACTTGAACTTGAAATGTGTGTGTGTGTATATATATATATATATATATATATATATATATATATATATATATATATATATATATATATATATATATATATATATATATATATATTTTTTTTTTTTTTTAGGCTGGTTAAAGTTCATAAACCTTAAAACTTATGCTATCCGCTGTCCAGAGGCCTTGTGGTACCATAGATAACATGAGAAAGTATTTTCATCTGGTGCTCTTTCTCTGTTAAAGGTGACAATATAAATGTTTCAGAAGGAGGAAGGGTGTGACTAAGCCCTGTAAAAACGGCTGTAATTAAATTCACTGATTCCATTGCTGTAATAAAGTTGTTCTTATAAAGAAAACTAAATATAACCATAATACAGCCCTGCAACTCTAATCATCGTCTCACAAGCCCGAGTCGCTGCGTCATAAAAGCAGCGGTTAAATAATCCTTCATTTAAATGCAGAGCACTTTCGTTTTAAAGTCACTGCATTGTTTTTTTAAGCCCAATGCAGCTGTCCTAGACAATCATGTAAATTTTTAGTACATTCTGTTGAATGGAGGGAAGAAAAATTATATTGTTCAAATGACTGAAGTCAGGGTTTTATTTATCTTGGTAGAGCTCCATGTGTTTGTTGATGTCCTTTAATATAGGACATATTTATTTAGGAATCAGTATAAATGGGACACACTGTCAATTCTAAATAATAATTAAAAAAAATTAAATAAAACATTGCATAAAGTAAAAAATATACCTGAAAATGGAGTTACCAGGATGAAATAACTATCTTGTCATAGTTTATTATTAATAGTATTATAAAATTGCTGTAGTTTTTTGTTGTTGTTGTTGTTGTTGTTGTTAAAAGTAAAAAATAAAGAAGGAACTTTTGTTTAGCAAGCACTGAATTATTAAAATTGAAAATTTAGTTTTCACTACGATACTGGGAACAATTTCTGTCTGTGAACAGTTTTTTCTTTCTTAACTTTTTGAAATGCATATGTACAGTTGAAGTCAGAATTATTAGCCCTTCCAAATTATTAGCCCCCTGTATATTTCTAAACATAACTTATTTCTAATAACTGATTTCTTTGATCTTTGCCATACATATTTTTCAAGATATTAGAATTCAGCTTAAAGTGCAATTTTAAGGCTTAAATAGGTTCATTAGGCAAGCACTCAACATGCAGTCTGTGTGGGTCCTAACGCCCCAGTATAGTGTAGGGGACTCTATACTGTTCAGTTAGTGCCGTTTTTCGAATGAGACGTTAAACTGAGGTCCTGACTCTCTGTGGTCATTAAAAATCTCAGGATGTCCTTCGAAAAAAGAGTAGAGCTTTACCTCGGCATCCTGGCCAAATTTGCCCACTGGCCACTGTCCATCATGGCCTCCTAACCATCCCCATATCATAATTGGGGATTATGATTTCTGCTCTGGTAAACATAATTTGCAAAATATTTGAAAAAGAAAAAAAAAAATCACAGGAGGGCACTGCACAACCTTTCTTGACATCTCCCAATTTCTCGAGTTCCTAAGCGTAATGATTAATGGGTTACTCTTAACCTCTGAAGTGTTATTAGGGATTTAATGTGCATTAAAGGCACTTTCCAGACCTGCATGGGTCAGCCAAGACCACAAGTGAGAGTACTGGGTCAGGCATATTGTTTTTTTATGAATCAATTATCGAATCACTGGCTCAAATAACAGTTTAATTTACAAACAAAACACTGCAGTGAGGCTTTGATACACTCAAATGTTCTGCTCTGGCTTTGTTTGGATATTATTTGTAGGGATGTCCAGATCTGATCACGTGATCAAAAATCGGGCCGGATCACGCGGTTTCAGACTCGATCGGAATTGGACGTTATATATATATATATATATATATATATATATATATATATATATATATATATATATATATATATATATATATATATATATATAATTTTTAAGACATCTATAGTTATATGGTGGCACAGAGTTAGACCTCTTTCTTGACTTCACACAGAAACAGCAACGTCAGCATGACATCACTTTGTTGCAGAGACGCTATTGGTTAAATGCTGGCAAAGTAGACAGTAAGCTTGAGTATGTCTGCAGTCTGGAGATATTATAAAGTTGATGACGACAACATTGCCACAGCAAACTGTGAGATATGTAAACTTGGGATTTCCTGCCAGGTATTTTACGTTGAGGTGTTATGATATTTATTACTTGATTGTTCAAGCTACCTCACAGAAGTGCTGTTTGGTAACAGAGTTGTTGAATTTTCAAATAAAGTGAATTAAATAAAAAATAAGGAACATCCTGGATCTGTTTCTTTGCTCTTCTTTACATGAGAACAGCAGGCGCGTATGGCACTCGCAAGAGAAATTTGACATCTCAAAAAGCGTACACAGCTCCTGGGACATATTTGGCGCTCTCCAGAAAAGTATATAGAGGTACGTTTTCGGAATGAGCCTGGATTGGGTGAATTGGATGAAGTAAATTGGCCATAGTGTGTGTGTGTGTGTGTGTGTGTGTGTGTGTGTGTGTGTGTGTGTGTGTGTGTGTGTGTGTGTGTGTGTGTGTGTGTGTGTGTGTGTGTGTACGTGTTTTTGTGACATATCAGGACACAAATCTGTATAATGACATAGGTATGACAGAGGTATTACAAAAAGCAGGTGAAATATGAGGACATTGGTGACGTCCTCACTTCTCAAAAAGCTTCTAAATCCCACAGGATGAGTTTGTTCAGGGAGTAAAGCTGTACACTGTCTCCTGTGATGGTTGGGTTTAGGGGTAGGGTGGGGTGAGGGCAATATAATATACGCTTTGATCTGTATAAAATGAATGGAAGCCTATGTAATGTACCCACTTTTCACAAAAACAAACATGTGTGTGTGTGTGTGTGTGTGTGTGTGTGTGTGTGTGTGTGTGTGTGTGTGTGTGTGTGTGTGTGTGTGTGTGTGTGTGTGTGTGTGTGTGTGTGTGTGTGAATGCGAGGGTGTATGAGTGTTTCCCAGTACTGGGTTGCGGCTGAAAGGGCATCCGCTGCATAAAACACATGCCGGAATAGTTGGTGGTTCATTCTGCTGTGGTGACCCTGATAAAGAGACTAAGCCGAAGGAAAATGAATGAATAATCGATATATTTTTGTTAAATGAGTAATATAATATAAACATCACGCATTCATAAAAAGAGCACATTGATGCAAAAAACTATGCACAAAAAAATGCAATGTTCTTTTTTTTTTGAGTTAATAATATCCTCATAAGACGTCCCGGTGGCACAGTGGGTAGCGCGATCACCTCACAACAAGAAGGTCGCTGGTTCAAGCCTCGGCTGGGTCAGTTGGCATTTCTGTGCGGAGTCTGCATGTTCTTCCCGTGTTCACGTGGGTTTCCTCCAGGTGCTCTGGTTTCCCCCACAGTCCAAAGACATGCGGTACAGTATAGGTGAATTGGGTAAGCTAATTTGTCCGTGGTGTATGTGTGTGAATGAGTGTGCATTCCCACTGTTTCCCAGTGATGGGTTGCAGCTGGAAGGGCACCTGCCGCGTAAAACATGTGCTGGATAAGTTGGCGGTTCATTCCGTTGTGGCAACCCCAGATTAATAAAGGGACTGAGCCGAAAAGAAAATGAATGAATTAGTAATGGGCGATATAAACGATATGCGATATAAACGATACAAAATTGGCCTACGATAGAGATTCTAATTCTATTGCACTATCGCGATAATGCATGTTTGATGACGCAATCTACCCGCGAAATTAAGAGCAACGAGCTGCAGACGGCTGCAACGCATCATCTTGAATAAACAACAGTGCGACCATTTCGCTCGCATTTGCGACAAAAAATAATAAGCTCGATTGATAACTTAATTCAGTCGGCCACTGTAAAACAACATGCTCTTCACACTAACTTATGGTGTATTACGTTGGAAATCTATTGTGACTGTAACACATGCTGAGCTCTCAACAACAGCACTAAGCAACGCATGGCACCGAATGGCGACGTGTCGCACAACTTGCGAGACTCATGCATGGCATGTCGTGGCTTGTCACACAGATTCCCACACAGCGCTTCCCACACAGATTTTACCTGGGCGGCCGATATATTATTGGGGCGGCCCGGTTCTGAGTTCGCGAGAAACTGAGAACACTCTGCCACAGACTCACATGCTCTGCATGCAGACCCACAGAGACGCGCTGGATACAGAAGAGCGCGAAGACTAAATAGACTGATCCAGCTCATTATTTGGGGTGACAATACATTTTCCCCGGACATGTCCAAGAATCTGCTTTCGCTTTCGATATTAATTGTATTCATTTTTGCATTACTTTATAAGCAAACTTTATCTGGTGCGTCTCAATCTCTCTGCAGCACCAACACAGCAGACAGAGAGAGAGAGGGAGAGAGAGAGAAAGAGCAGATCAAGACACCAGTTTTAATTTCATTAGGAGAACAAAATGTTTAAAATCAAATGCGTTACCTTAGGCTGCAGGTTAGAAATATGTTTTTATTTAAAGTATCTGCAATACACAATTTTATTTGACTAATTTAATACTAAAAAGTAATTTCAGTACAGTGTAAGTTCCTTAACTAAAAAGACACCAGTTTATTTGTTCTCTGTAACTTGGCATTTAGGAACCAAAGACTTAAAAGAAAAGTCTTTCTTTCTTTCTACATTTAGTTTATTTATCTGCAACATTGTGTTGTTTAATTACAGTTTTGCTTTTGCACAATAAATGTTCTCAAAATGACATGCAATGTTTCTTTATTTCCTAAATAAAATAGCAGTTTGGCTTTCCTAAGGGTCTCTGTAACCTGTTCTGAAATGGTTCTATTATAATTTATATATCGCAATATATATCGTTACCGCAAGAGGCTGCAATGTATATCGCAATATGGATTTTAGGCCATATCGCCCATCCCTAGAATGAATGAATGAACTATCCTCATATTTACAGAATACTTTATAGCTATGATCATGTGCTGATCTGTCAGGGACACGTGGAGCTTGTAAGGTTTTATTAAGTTCATTTACCTTTGTCTTTACTGTCGTGTTCCTTAGGCAACAATAAAACATAGTAAGATTTCAGAAGAAATAGTGAGTATTTCCTTCCAACTTAGCCTTGCATGACTCTTAAATACAAACTGGATCTGGACACTGTCTGCATACAAACGGTAGGAAATTTAAAAGATTGGCGCAGAGACACATGTGATTGGAATTCGATCAGGTCATTCCTTCCTGCTCCTAAGAAAAAAACAAGTCTGAGCTGTTTGGATCTGACAATGGTGCAAACTTTCCACCACTGGTCATAAGAACTGCCATTGAAGTCTGTAAAAAACAGTGTTTGTGATGAAACCTCAAGATCGAATAGTTTGACTCACCAGTAAAGGAGGCTGAGGAAGAGCAGAAAAAGGCACACGGTCACTGAGAGTCCACTCGCCTCGACCCCAAACCACTTCAGACCGTCCACTAACAGCTGCATGATGGGATCTGTCAGTCTCACCGTTTTCTTCCTGCACACAGAGAGGAGACGACAAACTAAATCCACTTGATGTTCAAAGCACTGCCATCTACACAGTGAAATCACAGCTTAAAATCCTTCAGATGAACAATTTTATCTGAGCTTAACAACACAGACAAGTCAATTAAAATATAATATCATTAAATTATACTATCATATTCTTGAAAATGTTTTTGCTGCTTGTTCAAATTACTTATTTAGATTGAGCTGAATCAACACAATTCTTGAGGTTTTTTTGGCACAGCTTCATTCTTTTATGTTCAATCCCCTTAAATTTGTAGAAACAGTTAAATTAACTTAATCGATTCGTTTTGGTACAATATGAAGGAATGATAAAAATGAATGACAACCAAAGGGCCCTGTGATTTCTGTGATGCCGATAGTTATGGAATGCATTATTTGACTAAATTATTGTTACGTTTTTAAGGAATAATCACACACATTTTCTTCCATAGTTTTGTCCGGAATAAAGAGTAATTTGAGAAACCAGTTCTAAAAATGAAACTGAAGATGTTAAATTGTATAAATGTACTTGTAATAAGAGCTGAATTTCAATATTTAAACTAATTAGATCTGGTAAAAAAATGTAACCATTAAAACAGAATAAATATTGTTAATAATACTAATATTAAAATAATTAGAAAAATATAATTATTCAAATTAATAATAATTATTACAAATAATAATGATTACAAATAATAATAATAATAATAATGGGGCATCACGGTGGCGCAGTAGGTAGCACGATCGCCTTACAGCAAGAAGGTCACTGGTTCGAGCCTGGGCTGGGTCAGTTGGCATTTCTGTGTGGAGTTTGCATGTTCTCCCCATGTTCGTGTGGGTTTCCTCCGGGTGCTCCAGTTTCCCCCACAGTCCAAAGACATGTGTTATAGGTGAATTGGGTAAGCTAATTTGTCGATAGTGTATGTGTGTGATTGAGTGTGTATGGATGTTTCCCTGTGATGGGTTGCACCTGGAAGGGCATCGGCTGCGTAAAACATTAGCTGGATAAGTTAGCGATTCATTCCGCTGTGGCAACCCCAGAATAATAAAGGGACTAAGCCGAAAAGAAAATGAATAAATGAATAAAGATTTGAAATAATAATGGTTACTACTACTACTACTACTACTAATAATAATAATAATAATAATAATAATAATAATAATAATAATAATAATAATTAGAAAAAATATTAATTAGAAAAATAATAATTATCAGAAAGGATTAAAAAAGAGAAATAATAATAATAATAATAATAATTAGAAAAAATATTAATTAGAAAAATAATAATTATCAGAAATGATTAAAAAGAGAAATAATAATAATAATAATAATAATAATAATAATAAGAAGAAGAAGAAGAAGAAGAAAAAGAAGAAGAAGAAGAAAAAGAAAAATAATATTTATTAGAAATAATAAAAATTAGAAATATTAATAGTTAGTACTACTACTACTACTACTACTACTACTACTGCTGCTAATAATAATAATAATAATAATAATAATAATAATAATAATAATTAGAAAAAATAATAATTAGAAAAATAATAATTATTAGAAATGATTAAAAAGAGAAATAATAATAATAAAATAATAATTAGAAAAATTATTAATTGGAAAAATTAATATTTAGAAATAAAATAAAATAAAATAAAATAATAATAATAATTATTATTAGAAATAATAAAAATTAGAAATAATAATGTTTAGTACTACTACTACTTCTACTACTTCTACTACTACTACTACTACTAATAATAATAATAATAATAATAATAATTAAAAAAATATTTAGTAGAAAAATAATAGTTATTAGAAATTATTAAAAAAGAGAAATAATAATAAAATAATAAGTAGAAAAAAATTAATTAGAAAAATTATTATTTAGAAATAAAATTAAAATAAAATAAAAAATTAAAATAAATTAAAATAAAACATTATTAGAAATTATAAAAATTAGAAATAATAATGGTTAGTACTACTACTACTACTACTACTACTACTAATAATAATAATAATAATAATAATAATAATAATAATAATAATTAGAAATAAATTAATTAGAAAAATAATAATTATTAGAAATAATTGAAAAAGAGAAATAATAATAATAATAATTAGAAAAATAATCATTATTAGAAATGATTAAAAACGAGAAATATAATAATAATAATAATATTAATTAGAAAAAAATAATTATTAGAAATAATAAAAATTAGAAATAATAATGGTTACTACTACTACTTCTCATAATAATAAATGGAATTCAGAATGATAAAACAAAAAATTTATATATGGAAATAAGTTTCTAAAAACCCCAATGACATGATTTTGAATAAAAGGATTTAGGATTACAATAGAAATCTCATCATCAACACTATGATGAAATAAAAGAAGAAAAAAGACAGTATCTCCACAGTTGTCTACCATCTGAAGGTAAAGAATGCTTACATTATGTTAGTCAATGCTCAACTTCTTTACACACTTTAACACTCATGTTTTTACAAATGCACAGAAATGTATGTTAAACTGCGGTCTAGCCTGGCTGACATTATATTATCAATAACTGCTAAACAGATAGAAGACTATAAGTATATCAATGTGTGCAAAAGGGCCAATAACATTTCACAACAGGCCAGGAAAAACTTTTAGATATAATAAAACTGACACTACCCATGTGACTCATATACTTTGCATAAAGCAAAATGTGATATGAGTTTAGATGAGTTTAGATAACTATCTCATGCACACTTGATTAGACAGGAGAAATCAGAGCTATATAGATAAACGAATACATTAAGCCATCCTACAGTAGGCTTTAAGTTTACTGATATGTATCAGTTATGTTTCACCATTATTGATACATATAATCTATCAAAGGTACAATAATACAATGGAAAGATTTTTCTGGAAAGTCATTATATAGCAAGAAAGAACCAGATTTATTGATTTGACAGTGATTCCTTTCTGCTAACGTTATACCTCTGTGCTTATTACGTGATTATTAACGTTCTCTAACAAAATTAAAGTTAAAAGTCGGGATATTTATAATTTAATGTCAGCATTGTGTTAATGTTGCCCTAGTACAAATACGATGAATAAGTTCAACACTTTCAATGTTATGCAATGTCACATTTCCCCTATTGTTTTGAAATAGATGCGTACAGCAATTTAGCCTTGCGGAAGAAGACATCTAATCTAACGGTCTTCTGCTCATAATCATGTATGTGTTTGCTCTGGTATTTTCGAGATGCTATGTTGTAGTGTTATGGACGTATTAACCATGATAGTAAATAATAATAACAACGCGCTTACCCCGTGTTTGACAACAACCGCTTGCGATGAAACAGAGGCGTTCTGGAACTTGTAGTTTTATGGTGCTGACAAAAAGCGCTTTTCCCACGCAATGAATTATGGTACTTGGAGTTTGTACACTTAAGTTTTTTTTTAACTTAAGTTTTAGGCTGTTATAGAACAATAATAATAATAATAATAATAACAACAACAATAATAATAATAATAATAATAATAATAATAATAATAATAATAATAATAATAACAATAACAACAATAATAATAATAATAACAACAACAAAAAATAACAATAATATTAATAATAATAATAAAAAGAAGAATCGTAAATATATATTATATCATGTTATTAGACAATAATTTTAATATTTAATACAATTTTAAATATAATAAATGGTTAAAAATATTATGGGAATTATTTTGTTTATATCCAGTTACATTATAACATTGTGTGTACCCTTTATAGGGGTGTGTGTTCATTTATTCCCACATCCATTTACTGATAATCAAATATTTATTATTAATTTATATCAATTTGAAAGTAGCTTTATTTATTATATTTACTAATTTATTGGTCATTTATTTATTGTTTAACTCACTTTTTTAAATCATACTTTTTTCTATTAATTATTTTACTTTTACAATTAATATTACAATAATTAACTATTACAATATTTTAATCCAGTTTATTTATCTCTTTGCATGTCCATTTAAATTTCTAAATACTAAAAAAAAATGTAAATCTTGTTTTGTATTTCATTAATGTAGTTTTCCCCCCCTGAAATTATGTTTATTATTATTGTTTGCAGTAGCATTATAGCATTTTCTAAAATAAAATGATCTGGTCGAGGCATCATGGAAATGTGAAGTATTTCTGACATGTATGTGGTAATGTTTAAAATGCCTTTATTTTTGAATACCATTCATTCTCATTTATGTCATTGTATATTATGTATCCAATTACAGCGATAGGGGCTACACAGTGGCTCAGTGGTTAGCACTGTCGCCTGACAGCAAGAAGGTCACTGTTTCGAGTTCCAGCATGGGTCAGTTGGCGTTTCTGTGTGGAGTTTGCATGTTCTCTCTGCGTTGGCATGGGTTTCCTCTGGGCTGGCGTAGACATAAAAAAAAAATGCAATTTATTTTGTACGTTAATAAATAACATTAATAATACTCGGTACAACCACTGTTTTTACATTACTGTGATGGTTGGGTTTAGGGTTGGGGTGGGGGTAGACGTTAAAAAAATACAATTATTGTGATATTTAATAAATAATATAAATAATTCTCCATAACCTCTGGCTGCAAACGTATCTGATCTAGCAACAACCCATTTTCCTCCACAGTCCAAAAACATGCACTTTAGACCATTTTGACGAATGTAAACAAAACAATGGTCCTAACATATTTCCTGCTTAACATTTTTAACTATCACCGCTTCAGAGAATCCCAAAATACACATATTGGTAAATAATGTTATGACAGTGGTTTACACATTAAGTTATGATTGAATTGACTTTTGTTACAGTTATGAAATAGTTTGATAACAAGCAGGAAATGTTCATGGGCCAATGACATGACCACATTGAAATGGTCTATAGGTGAATTGAATAAACTAAAATGGCTGTAGTGTGTGTGTGTGTGTGTGTGTGTGTGTGTGTGAATGAGTGTGTGTATGGGTGTTTCCCAGCACTGGGTTGCAGCTGGAAGGGCTCCGCTGTGTAAAATAGTATTACTCCTTTTTAACAAACCGAACTCAGGCAGTCAAAGTAAATAACAGTTTTTTTCCCCCAAGTTAAATATAGAAGTTCTGATGTCCCTCAGGGTTGTGTGAGCTCATGACTTCTGTTTACTTTATATACCTATGAGTGCTCAAGCAGGCACCCACAGAATTTTATTCTTAAATACTCAGATGATACGGTAATTTTAAGTTTGCTGAAAAAACTATCCTGTTTCTGTTTATTTTTCTGAAATTGATTCATTTGTTAAATGGAGTGATGAAAACTTCTGTAACATGGGACACTCACATAAACTGGATCTGTGAAAAGCTTCACCAAAGACTTTATTTTCTATGAAGGCTATGGTTCTACAGTATGGTATTGATAAGAAAATCATGTACTTTTTTTATCAGGTTGTATCTGAGAGTGTCATCAGCTATGGTCTATCTACATCAGTGGTGTCAAACTCAGTCCCTCGAGAGCCGCAGCTCTGCTCAGTTAAGTTCCAACTCTAATTAAACACACCTGACCATAATTGACTACTTCAGGCTTGTTTGAAACCTACAGGTAAGTGTGTTGAAGCAGACAACCCTGATCTACATGGTATGACAATCTTTCTGTAAATATGAAATCAAAGATGTTTAATATTATCAGAATTGCTATGAGACTAATAAGATCAGAAACCTTCAGCAGTATTCAAACACTCTACGAGCAATGCACTCTGAATGAAGCCAAAACAATCCATCTCATGTACTGTTCCCATTTTATGATCTTTTACCATCTGGTAGAAGATACAGAACCTTCCGCTGGAAGAAGTTAAGAACACATCCCAGTGTCAATCAGACTATTGAACACCGATCGATAGCGTGCTTATGTTTCTCTTGTATGTAATTCTTTTGCATGTTTGCTTATTTTTATCATTTTTATTGTGTCAGAACTTGCTGAAGTGTTCTGTGAGTCCACTGAAAATTTCCCCTTGAGGGACAATACATTATACAAACAAACAAAACCAACATAAAAACATATGCTGGAACAGTTGAACAGTTCATTCCGCTGTGGCGACCCTTGATGAATAAAGGGACTAAGCTGAAATAAAATGAATAAATGAAAGAATTACAACGATATTAACATATAATTACCATGTAATACTATTATAATAGGCTACTATACACCATACAATACCATGCTGTCACCACCACAAATGTAAGCACTTTATCAGTAGTATTTTGACAGAACTAGCTCTTTTCATAAAGCTAGTATACACTTAACGTAATCGAGTATATCGTCGTTTGACTTGAACTCCCTGCTCAACACGATCAGCTCTCTCGTCGCTCGATTATAACGCAAAGTCGCTCCGTTCGCTCGCTCGTTTCTCTCATTGCAACTTTTGCAGGCACTCACTCCACAGACATGATCACAAGCTGAAGCCAAGACCTGCAATTTGGCTCTGTTTTGGAGCCAAAACACCGCCGAGACCCGTGGAGTTAAGTTGCAGACGTCCGTTTCTCATCACGCACCCCGGGCCGATCATCAAATGTAAATTCTGGATGTGATTTTTCAGTCTTTTATCCCTTTTCTCTCCCCCGATGAACTGGGTTAGTAATGCAGGAGATAGCAGCGATTCTGTCCGCGGCTCAAGATGGCAGATTTTTATTGAGTTGTGAACAGTGCTGTCGCTTCATTTTTTGCCATGAATAACAGAAACCCTTGCACCGATGGCCCCTGTATACGAAGGTAAGATTCACAGCCTTTACCAGGGTGAAATTGATGTCAGACCTGCACGTAATTAAGCAACATTATTCACTCTCTGCGCAGAGAGACCGTCGGCTCCTGAGGTTCATTACCTATCTGTTACTTGTGTCAGAGAGGATGCATTTGTTTATATTAATGTATGTATCAAAGCATAGCGTCTGACATATAGTTGTTGAGTTCGTTCTTCTTTATTAATTGTGAATGTGTGACTAAAATGTATAAACCATACGTATAATTGTCAAATGCTGTTCTTCACTTAACGTTTATCATTAAATGGTATCATTACAAGGTTTTAAAATAGACTATCGTGCATCCTCTGTGTATAATAGCCTAGGTTATATGGATTTATTTGCTAGCGTACGAAACAGAAAGGGAAAAGTGAATGTGAAGCAAACAGTATGCATACAGATGTACTTCTTGCTTTCTATTTTGTCTTATTTAACTATTATGGGACTTGACATGCTGCACAATAGCGTTCATGTTGTAATGGTTTAGCATAATTTATACTAACTAATACACTGCAGTGTTGTGGTGACTAATCTTTGTGCAGGAATGCTTCATAAAGCGAATACAGTGCAGTTTTTTTGTACCCTCTTAGCAGTTATTTGTTCTCCATGAGTGGTGAAATCGATTCATCATCAGCCTAAAATACTGTTTTTGTTCTCCAGAGAGTGTCTCGAGGTCACTCACAGGGCTAGTTCACCCTAAAATGAATCCTGTCATCATTTGCTCACCTTTTCTGTGGAGATTTTAGACAGAATGTTAGTGACCGGCAGCCTCAATCGTTATTCACTTTCATAAAAGATGAATTGAAAGCGAATGGTGATTGAGACTGGTATCTTTTCCAGTCATACAGGTTTGGAATGATATGAGGGTGAGCAAATTATGCTTGAATTGACATTTTTGGATGAACTATCCCCTTACGGCTGTCTCGAAACCTGTGCGCTTCCTACCTAGACAGCATCATCAGTGCATATGCAGCCTTTCATTCAGTGCTATAAAAATGCTGTCTGTGTAAGTAGCTTACTAGGTTTTGTGGCACAGCCTCTGTTGTGGTTGAGTTTGGTTTCAGATTGAGAACAAATCCTCTTTTGGTTGGTGTTAGTTCATAATTAAAGATGAAGCCCAGTGCCCTGAAAATGTCAGAGGTGCCATGATGCCTCCCTTAGACAACTGCAGGATTATGCTTGAATTTTGAAAAGTATTCTGATTGATTGATTACCCATGCTCCCTCTGCTGGTGGTGTCAATCCCACCACATCAAATGTTAATCAATGTCTTTGGGTTTATTCACAAACAAATAAGCAGTGCTTTTAATGAGCTAACAAACAAAGGGAAGTGGGAAATATGCAAACTTTTACTCAAATACTTCTATGACTTATTAGTTGTTCGGATGATTATACTATGCAAATGACAGACAGACAGATAGATAGATAGATAGATAGATAGATAGATAGATAGATAGATAGATAGATAGATAGATAGATAGATAGATTCATTTTGAAAGAATACAAGATATGAAAACCCTTAAAGCCCATGTAAAATCAAAATGTACAATGTTTATTTTGCTAGTATGCTAGTAATTATTTTTTAGGTGAACAATTAAATTTTTGTTTTTGGTAATCTTCAATAACAGTCTGAGCATTTGCTTCTGTGTTTGAAGTGGTGGTCCTTCTCTATTGATATCTGAGTCAGTTTGATGGTCTTCAGCTACAATATTCTTAGCCATGCCCCTCTTACTGTTAGTTTGCTACAAATAAATGATGCTCAAAAAGAAAGCCCCGCCCCCCTACTGAATATTCCATTTCAGTTGGAGGTACATCAATATACTGAAATAAAAGTCTCAGCAACTTCCAGTTCTTGTGGACTTTAAGGTTACAACCTCATGGGACATCAGAAGACCCTTGAGGCTTGGTTTAAAGTTTGCCCTGTGTATTGTGTAAACAGCTTTTCCTATGGGGACGTTTACCAAGATCCCAAACAAAACCGTGTGAGCTCAATTTAGAACCAGTCTGCAGCACTTTAACGTTATTGTTTAGTCAAATGGTGGCGCTTATAAGGTGCAAAAAGAGATATGTCATTTGGAAGTTGTCGCTGAAGTAGAAGTGACATTGTTCTGCCGGCTTCTCTTTTTCTGCTCTTGCTTATTATAGATGCATGCGCTCAGAATGGAAATGTGGGGCAGCATCACACATTTCCTTTACTGTCCATATGTCTTGTGTGATATTATGAATGTAATTATGTGGTTGTTACACTTCCGATGGCTGTTTATGTATGATTTCTGCTACTGTTTATCACTCTTTGTTTCACTCATAGTGCTGTTTTCAGGTGGTTTTAAAATTGGGAGTTTATATGTCATTACCTTATGGACGGTTTAATAGGTTGGTAATCCAAAAAATGAACATTTGTGGTTATGTTAATTGTCAGTGACGGTATTTCTAATAATCTACGATTTTTAACTGAAAAGTTGGCCTATTGGTTATGATGATACATTGAGGTTATTATGAAGCAAATTGACTGAAAATTAATATTATTTAAAACGGTCGTCTCAAACTCAATTCCTGGAGGGTCGCAGCTCTGCATAGTTTAGCTCCAACCACCTCCAACTCACACCTGCTTTATAGTCGCTAGTAGTCTTGGACACCTTGGATGGGCTGGGTTTGTTAAGGGTTGGAGCAAAACTGTGCAGAGCTGCGGCCAACAAGACTCAACAAATGGTGATAATAAACATTTACTAAGCAATGTATTGTACTAAGCAATGTACTAAGCAATATATTTTCCATGCCTAATATCTGATGATTAATCTAAATGAATCACTTTCAGAGTTGACGATAATAGAGTTGACGGTAACAGAGTTGACGGTAACAGTTAAAGATAGCAGAGTTGACGATAATAGAGTTGACGGTAACAGAGTTGACGGTAGCAGAGTTGATGATAACAGTTGAAGATAACATAACAATCCATACTTAAAACAATACTGCCTACGTATCGCTGTCAACATTGCCAATTTTACATTGTCTTGTTTTTTTTTTGTGAGTATGTTGTTGTATATTGCACTGTCTGTATTTTGCACTGTCTGTATTTTGCACTGTCTGTATCCTGCACTGTCTGTATTTTTGCACTGTCTGTATTTCGCACTGTCGTTGTATTTACACTGTCTGTATTTTGCACTGTCTGGAGCCAGCACCTAAGCTTTTCACTCATCATAGCACACGTGCTGCTGATGATGTGACAATAAAAGTGATTTGATTTGATTTGATTTGATAACAGAGTTGAAAATAACAAGGTTAACGGTAACAGAGTTGACGATAACAGTTGAAGATAACAGAGTTGACGATAGCATAGTTGACGATAACAGAGTTGAAGATAACAAGATTAACGGTAACAGAGTTGACGATAACAGTTGAAGATAACAGAGTTGACGATAGCATAGTTGACGATAACAGAGTTGAAGATAACAAGATTAACGGTAACAGAGTTGACGATAACAGTTGAAGATAACAGAGTTGACGATAGCATAGTTGACGATAACAGAGTTGAAGATAACAAGATTAACGGTAACAGAGTTGACGATAACAGTTGACGATAACAGAGTTGACGATAGCAGAGTTGAAGGCAGCAGAGTTGAAGGCAGCAGAGTTGACGGCAGCAGAGTTGACGGCAGCAGAGTTGACGGCAGCATAGTTGACGATAGCATAGTTGACGATAGCATAGTTGACGGTAACAGAGTTGACGATAGCACGGTTGACGATAGCACGGTTGACGATAGCAGAGTTGACGGTAGCAGAGTTGACGGTAACAGAGTTGACGATAGCATAGTTGACGATAGCATAGTTGACGATAGCATAGTTGACGATAGCAGAGTTGACGATAACAGAGTTGACGATAGCATAGTTGACGATAGCATGGTTGACGATAGCATAGTTGACGGTAGCAGAGTTGGCGGTAACAGAGTTGACGATAACAGAGTTAACGATAGCATAGTTGACGGTTACAGAGTTGAAGGTAACAGAGTTGATAATAGCATAGTTGATGATAGCATAGTTGACGATAGCATAGTTGACGATAGCAGAGTTGACGAGAGCAGAGTTGACGATAGCACAGTTGAGGATAGCAGAGTTGAGGATAGCACAGTTGACTATAGCAAAGTTTATGGTAACAGAGTTGATGATAACAGAGTTAACGATAACACAGTTGATGGTAACAGAGTTAACAGTAACAGAGTTAACAGTAACAGAGTTGACAAATTAAGTGAATCATTTTTATAAATTGTTAAAATATTGGTGTCTGTGGTGCAGCAAGTTTAGAGACTGTTGTGTACACCAAGATTTTATAGAAAATTCATTTTAATGTGTGATATGACAAAAAAAGGGGTCATAAACAAATATTTTCTCAATTTAAATGAGTAGCAGCTTGGACCCGAAAACAGTACTCTATACGTCACCACTTAACAGGTGGATAGTTTATGTGTTTGGACTGTGGGGTAAACCGGAGCACCTGGACGAAGCCCACGCGAACATGAGAACATGCAAACTCCCCACAGAAATGCCAACTGACCCAGGTGGGACTCGAACCAGCAACCTTTTTGCTGTGAGGCGACAGTGTTAACCACTGAGACGCCATGCTGCCCCCTATTTAAAACATGTCCTTTATTCCACAGACATGAGCATGTCTACAAAAGCTTTTTTTAAAGGCTCTTCGTTTTATTAAACACCAAACACAATTTGAGCTAAAAACCTTTTTTTAATGTCCTACCAAAGGAAAAAAATCACATGGTATGACCCAGGAGTGAGTAAATCAACAGCAAGTTTACATTTTTGTGTGTACTATCCCTTCAGTAATCGGTTAATTTATTACTTTTTGTGGTTTGGTGCATTTGAACATGCATTAAAAACTAGATTAAATGTGCGGTCATGCTTGTTTATGGTTTATTTACAGACTCCTCTGCTCATCTCATGGCTGTCAGATGCATGTATTGTGTCGTTAAAAGCACGTGTGAGCTGCCTTGAGCTCTTTTGAAAATCAGGAGTAAAAGACCTTTCAGTTTGTGAATAAATATCTGTTACTGCTCCAGTTTAGGGTACAGACTGTCCGTTGAGACGTTTGTAATGCCAGTCCATAGTGAGAGCTCTTTGTTGTTGCCTTTTCCCTTGCACTGATGTGTCTTTGTGGAGCGATGTGGTGCAGGCCCAAACGCTCTGGCTCAATCCCATACGGAAGAGTAATCTGGGGCCAGAGGAGTCTTGGCTCCTGGCCCCGTAACCCACACTGACATGTTGATAAATGCCTGATGTGAGGACCAGGACGACCTGTCTCTGCGGCAGGAGGAAGCAAATGTTTAGCCTTGAAATGTGGAGATGGAAAGACACCTTGAGACAGGCCTGTCTGGGTTTTTCAAGCAAATTGGTGGGATTTGTTTTATTTTTCTTCTTCTTTTTTTCTTAAGGGGTAATGTGAGGTGATTATTAAGCAAATGTTTGGAGTTGAAACTCTCTTTTCAAAGTGAATATTCTGTCATTATGTATTTACAAATCCATCAGCTGATAGATTAATAGCCTGTACCAGGAAGCTGGATTAGCTGGCTAGCATGTAAAGTTTTAGTTTAGTTTGCACCAATTCTGGGTTTTTGGTACCATGGTGGTAGCTCGGCTCAGCTCAGCTGCTCCATAATACCCTGGCAACAAAGAGTGATTCAAGTTGAGCTGCCTTCATGTGACCTCAAACCCAAGATTGGTGCAAACTAAACTGAAACTTAACTAGCTATCCAGCTAATACAGCTTCATAGTACAAACCCCTGGCTTTCAAGTACTATTACTAATAACTCAGCTGAGAACCGAGTTAGTAACTGTACTGTGGTGTTGGTAGCCTACTATGGACTAGGTTTCGGGCGACCGCTGAGATCAGATACTATACCAAATTTGGTGACCCGGGGGTGTTACAGATTGTACCAAAAAGCTGAGGACCAGGGGCAGGGTGAAATTACGAGAGTTTAAAAATAACAAAACGGGGTCTGAAATAAGGGAGACTCCCAGAAAAACTGGAATGTTGCAGGTATTATTCTTAGATCCCTATGATTGGTTATTGTGTTCACACGCTCAACAGAAAGGGCTGCAATTGGCTCTAAAACTCAGCGATGTTTAACGATGAGTGACGTGGACACTGAAAAATGCACAATAACAGTCTGTACTCGCATAATAAAGTGCACATTGCGCAGCTATCACAGCTGATTCGTAATACGCTGTGGAGAGAACTCGCCCTACAGACACACGCGTGTCAGGATCCACAAGCATCACTTTAATAGGGATAGCGGAGAGGAAGCGTTAACTTACAAACATGCTAGCAGTTTAAAGGTCCAGAGTGAGAGAGAGAGAGGTTTAATTTTCTCCCTAGCAGTGAAATAGTGTCTCCTGGATCTGCTGTACTTCAGTGTCAGTGAAAGACTCGTGTGCAGTGAATTGTGCACAGTTGTCTGCTTTTTAAGTAGTTGGAGCATTTTAATTGGAGCATTTAAATTACTTGCCCTCGCCTTGTTCAAATAATATTCATAGCGCATGTGAGATAAATGACGTCAGTACGTAATAACCGTGATGATCTATTAATGAACCGATACCGGATTGTTCACGTTTGCATCGCGGTGCATCGAAGAAATGATTAGTTTTGACAACCCTAATGCTCAGTCAGTCGCACTTAAATGCTAGCAGGAAATGGATCTTATTATAATTTCAGTATTGATTAAATAGCTGTTTAACAACCCTACTTACATTTTTGACTAGAATCATACTACAGCATTTTTTGTTGTTATTGTTTGGTAGGTTTGGTTTTAAAATGTGGAGCATGAATGTAAAGCAAACCAGGGTTAAATCTATCAATCTATTGAATTACAAGTGTGACCCCACTTTTTTAAATTGAAGTGAAGTCTGGAGAGATGTCTTCTAAACAAATTAAATCATCAACACTAACATGTATAACATTTTCAATTTATATATAATATACAGTTCGATTATAGAGATTTGATCAAATGATTGATATAAATTGCTCACCATAAACTGTCCAGCTCTTAATAGCACCATCAGATCTAAACCATGTGATTGGGTTTTCCATTTCTTTGAACTGCACATGATCTCCACCAACAGTTTTTTTTTTGCTTTTGTACCTTTGGAAACCTTGTTTCCCTTGAGATTGCGTTCCCGTCACCATCTCATAAATTTCCTGAAGCAACTGCTCTAACATGTTTTGTCTTTGTTATTTTGGTGAGCTTGATTGATTGTCCCTAACTGATCTTAACCCATGCGCAAGGTCCAAGGTCGTTGTCAGCTGAGAATTGCAGGAAAATCTATAAGTTTGGAGGTCATTACTCCGGACTGAGTTTACATTGTTGCCCCCCTCAATCCAAAGGAAGTGCTTCTTTGTGAGGACGCAGAAACATTGTCACAGTGGTCTCCGTTTGGCCTGGTTCTCATAGACATCCACGTTTTCAAAAACCACAGTGGCTGTCCAGGTCATCGGTCGCTCTCAGAAATAGCTGTTTTTAGTCCATTAGTCCTCACTGGGTTTTTTTTGCCTCACCGTGGGTCAGCGAATGAACCGTCGTCTTACTGAATGTGATTATGCTGTCCACATCTTGTGCTCTCTTTGAAGCCTGAGGGACATTTGAGCTTTCAGAACCTCGGTGGGGAAATGGCTCACAGGTGTGCTTTGGTGCCCAGGGGAGAAGAATTGTGGGATATGGGGGTTGGTTAGTTAATGGGGTCTGTCCTACTGATGGAAAGCAAAAATGTGGAGAAAACGGGGCTTTGTGTTACAGACCAAGGTGAGCTCATTCATTTTTTTTTTTTTTTTTTTTGGGAGGATGTTTAAGATATTGACCAGTTTTTTCATTTAGAAACTGATGTGTGTACGCTGTAAAAAATGCAAGGTTCCACACAATTCATTCATGTTGTTCCAACACAAATCATTAAAGTTAAGTTAATTAGTTTTGGCAATTTTAAGTGGATTGAATATAAAACAACTAAGTTGTCCCAAAAATTGTTTCAGCTCATTCTAAATAAGTATTTTCAACAATTTTGTTTAAGTGTATTATCAATGCATTTCAATTGTCAAAAAAGTAATGTGCATTAAAGCTTTAACCCTTTAACTACCCCACCAAGAAAAAACATGTTTAACTCCTAATGTCGCTAGTTAACACACTCAATGTATTTTTTTCAACACATCCCATAATTTCTAAAATATCAGTCTCTACTAAATGGTTAATATGTCGGTTTATGGTAAAAGTACAGGGAATACATATACTATGAAAAATCTGAAAATATGAAGTGTAAGACCAATTTATATAAAAAAAAAATTCAAAATAAAACATTTTTGAATAAGAAATCATTTTAATTTTTTATTTTTCATCTAAGTATGCCATAAAAGTTTTCTTTTTTTTTTTTTTTTTTTTACAATAAAACCAAAATCAAGTGTAGTAGTAGGCATGGGCCGGTATAAGATTCTGATGGTATGATAACCTTGGATAAAATAATCACGGTTTTACGGTATTGTGATTACTGCTCTAAAATATATTCTTTTTAAATGTCTGGATAAAAAAAGAAAACCTTTTCCCCCTTTGAACACAATATATTTTATTTTGAGAAACATTTACAATATTTAAAACAGTAAGCATGTCAGGCTAAATAATACAATTAAATTATTGACTTCTGCTGTCTTCATTTGCTTCAAAAACACTGATTTCTTTGGATATTTTTTCTGCTGGAGATACTGTTGTCCTAAAAACGAAAATAAAGAAGTCGTACACATACCTTAGGAATGGTATAGCAGAAAATTTTTAAAAACCTTTACGTTTCCAAACCACGATATACCTTGAAAACGGTTATTGTCCCATGCCTATAGTGCAGCAGGATTGTTTGTTTGATTTTAAATTTTTTTTTTTGTAAACCAACAATGCTGTGTGTGTAAACCAATTATTTAAAACAATCATTATTTAAATTACTTTAACAGTCATTATTTAAAATGGTAAAAACATGGTCAACTGTTTGGTAGAGGGGCAGTCAAAGGGTTAAAGGGGTAGTTTACCCAAAAATGAAAATATATTCACTATATGCTCAAGTGAAAACCTGTAACCATTGAATTCAGTATAGGAAAACAAATAATATGGAGGTCAGCAGTTACATCTTTTGCATTTAACAGAAGAAAGAAAGAAAGATAGTTCACATTTTTGGGTGAACTGTTCCTTTAAAACTATATTTTAGATTGGGTATTTGTTTATTTATTAATAAAAACTGACTACCATACATTTTAACTCAATTTCCTGATTTGATAAGTTGGTTTGGATAGAAGCTAAATAAAATTGATAAATAAAAATGTAATGATTTAGAGAAATATCAACTAAAATGTTAATCTATGTAACAACACACTGTAAAAAAATTATTGCAGCCTTACATTTTTTAGTTGAAAATTTTTCTAGTCATGTCAACTTGGAGAATTTTAACAAAGTTAAATGTTGTATAACTCAAAATATTTAACTGAAACCTGATGAACTTATTAAAATAACTTAAAGCAACATAAAAATATTTGTTGTCTTGACTTTTTGCCATTTGTTTTACAGTCCAGTCGTATGCCAAAAATTATTTTTAGGTGTATTTACAAATTGTTGCTTACATTTTAAAATATTGTATTTATTGATAACCGTGTAGTCTCAAAAATGTTAATTAGTTGTAATTTTATGTCTTTATACTTTGCCACTAGGGCTGCATGATATTGTAAAACATTGCAATATTTTGTTTTATTTTGCTATGTACAGTATATTGCGATATGAATACAGTTTTATCAGATGACTTAATATCTCTATTTGGAAAGAATTTATAATGTTAGATCAATTGGGATGATTCTGCAGTGGGAGTGAATCTCCATAAAATCTAATAAACAATCTTTAACATTTTCGGGGTCCCCTGACACATTTTTGATGTGGTCTGTGCTATTTGCAGTGTGTTTGAGTATTTTCATGCATTACTATCTATAAATACAATCAAAAAATGGATACAAATAGTGTTTTATCATTTCTCAAGTATAACAGTATTCAAGTAATCAAATCAAATAACTTTTTATTGTCACATCATCAGCAGCACGTGTGCTGTGATTACTGAAAAGCTTAGGTGCTGGCTCCAGACAGTGCAAAATACAACATACAATGACATGCTCCCAAAAACCAAGACAATGTACAATTGGCAATGTTGACAGTACAGTAACTGAATGATACAAATAAAATAAAAATAATTTAATGAAATAATCGTAGTTAAGGTCACAAATGGTACAATTTCTCATGCCTGAATGCTTTTAAAATCATTATACAATCACAGGCAACAAAAACACATGCAAATGATGAATTATATAATACACTCTCAGAAATAAAGGTATGAGAGCTGTCACTAGGGTGGTACCTTTTCAAAAGGTACACATTTGTACTTGAAGGATCCATATTGGTACCTCAAAAGTATATATTAGTACCTACAAATTTTAAAAGAAACACTTTTGTACTTTTTAGGCACCAATATGTACCCTGAGGTATTAATATGGACCTTTTAGGTACAAATTTGTCACTTTTGAAAAGGTACCACCCCAGTGACAGCTCTCGTACCTTTATTTCTAAGAGTGTACAAACTCAACATTGCCTATCTTGCGATGTGACTACTGCAAATGATCACATTGCGATATCGATGCTGAAACGATATATTGTGCAGCCCTATTTGCCACTATCCTTCAAACCACTAGGTTTGACCAGTTTGTCAGCATTTTTGATCAGTTATAATGTAGTAAGCTTTTGTATGCTTACTCGATCTTTTTTAAGCTTAATTTTTGCATAAATATCTCTGTAATGCTGAACGACAACAGTTTTTCTGAATTTATAGACTCTTGTTCTCAGTAATGCTAGTTTATGAAACTGGAATAAGAAAATAAGACTTTGATTTATTCTTAAATCTGCACTCATTTGCTGGTTTATCAATAAATGATGGAGAAGCTCTCTGAGAAACGTTTATGAATGAAATCCAGAGAGGACTAATAAAAGTGAAGTCATTTGCACTCCGCGTACATGGCTGCAATTATCTTCAAAGCTCAACAAGTATGAAACGTAAACACAGTGCATGTTTTGGCAAAACATGTTTCTCTCATTAAGTGATTTATGTGGGTGCCGTCACAGTGATTTTTGGCCTCTAAGAAGTCTCACAGAATAAAAACGTTAAAATGTCACATTAAGTAAACCGTGTTAAATGTGATGGCTTTAAATGTTGAATTCATCTCTTTTTTTATAAATAGAGTGAAAGCAAACTTTGAATTCTATTATTCTGGGAAGCTCCGCGAATGTGTGTGACAGACATACAAACACTTGCTTGTCTCTGAAGTTGTTCATTTGTAAAAAGGGTTTACATTTCAGATGCTGTCATAGGTTTCATTGTATGCAAACATGTGCAAATATATGTTTGGGAGAGTTTGGGCCAGCAGAGAAGTTGAGGAATAAAAGTAAATAAAAATCAAAAACAATATTTTACATGCTATAATTATTATAATTAATAATATTATTAGGCCTGTCACATTAATCAACATATCGACTTATTTCACAACACATGAACATGACCTCAATTATTTTTGGTGATGCAAGATATATTGCCCATACGTAAAAACCAATTCTAGCCACATTTTAGCTGATTGTGCAACATCTCTATCTCTATTGGTGCTGTAGACACTATAGTATTTACTATAAATTACTTTAGTATATTTTCATGTGGGTGTCTAACAACTGAAAATAGATATGTTAGCAGATATTGCAGCCTCTGATACTTTTTACCTTGAGATTTTTTTGTTAACTTTTATTATTATTTATTTAGGATATACTTTTTCACATTCTTATTCCAATGCCTGATTATTAAATTGTTAAAATGACTATAAATAAATGAAATATTCTTAAGAAAAAAATATTATGTGTTCTTTGGAAGAGTGTACTTGCATTGTGATGATATTATATTGTCATTTATATAATGAGTGGCATAAAATGGTCATAAAACGACAATAATATTGTTTATCACAATATATTTTGGTGCAAAATTTCGTGCAACAAAAAACAGAATTTGTGACGGGCTTAATTATTATTAATATTTTTATATTTATTAAAAAAATTATGTATAAATAATTTTGTATTCTTTTTTTTGTAAATCCAGATTATTATTCAGAATAATTATTGTTGCTTCATTTTTTGTATGTTGAGGCCAGCAGAGAAGTTGAGGAATAAAAGTAGAATGAAATATTTGACCTTATCTAACTATTATAATTAATAATATTATTAATTTTGTTATATTCATTTTAAAAAATGTATAAATTATTTGTATCCTTGTTTTGTTGTAAGTACAGATTATTATTCAGAATAATTATTGTTGCTTCATTTTTTGGATGTTGAGGTCAGCAGAGATTTGGGGGAATACAAGTAAATAATTTTATATAAATAATTTATTTTTATTTCGAACAGTCATCTTGATATTATTCATACTTTTATATTAATATTTTTTTCCTCTTTTTTTTCAGATCATTCAGAATAATTATTGTTGCTTAATTTTTGTGTTGAGGCAGCACAGAATTCTTTATTTTACATGCTTTTATTATTATAATATTCATTTTTCTAACTGTAATCTTAGTATTATTCATAAAATGTAGGGTCACTTAATATTTTTTTAAAATACTGAATGGCTTTATTATCACATGTTTGTTTTATTTATTTATTTTTTTTCACCTTAAATTATTTTTAACTTTTTATTTTGCCTTAAAAACTTAAGTTAGATCACCAACGATCTAGCAGTTGCAGATCGCTGGAGAACTACAAATCTGTCACGTAACTGGAATTTAAATCCCATCATGCCCCTCACGCACACACACCAGTTTCAGTTCTCTCCCTGATTGCACACACATAGCTGGAAAGAATTCATAGACTGATTACATGGACTATATATTCACCACACACACACACACACACACACACACACACACACACACACACACACACACACACACACACACACACACACACACACACTGCTGAGTCTTGTTGCTTTATCTGTAACATTATGAAGCGTTTCCTGTGTCTGATCTTTCCGTGTTCATTGACCCTTGCCTTGTTTCGTTGTTTGTCACCTGTATCGACCTTGTTGCCTGTGACCTCGACTAGGGTTGGGCGATGTTGACAGATTTGGCATCGTACGATGTCTAATGTGAACATCGGCGATGGACGAGGGTATCGTCGTCGTAGGCGGGGTGGGGGTCTTTGTTGTTAAATATCAATTAATACATAACGAATTTAATAATTGTAGCCTATCGTTTTCACTACCTGACCCACATGGTCTTTGCTTTACCCATAACCAAACCATAAATAAATAAAGTTATACACAAATTACCACCTGTCAATCACTTTTTTCCGCGGGACTCTGGCATGATCAGGCAGAGTGATCTGTGTCATTATAATGGCTTTTTCCCCACAGCTGGTGGCGGAGACCAGACGAGAGTTCGTTTGGAGTTCACTGTAATTTGTATTGTGATTAATAACTTCCTTATTTTATTATTATTATTATGAGGAAATAATAACAAGTAAAGATGCTAGAGCTCGACCGTTTTGGTCACACTTGCGCCTGATATTTTATGCGACCGAAAATATGTATTTGAAAGCATTTGTGCTAGTGCATACATATTTACCCTGTTTTCACTGCAAAATCCTCACCGCGTGCGCAGATTTAGGAGACATTTATGCAGAATGCATCTTTGCACCTAAAGACGCCAAATGCAGCGCTCAGGAACAGATTAAAACAGTTGTCATGTGAAGTTGCTGAAGTAAAAAAGACCGGAATGCTTGCCCCGCCTTTGTGCTCTTCCTATTGGCCCACTGGGCTAGAACTGAACGCGAATGGATTGGTTAATATCAGCTGTCAATCACTCAGTCAACGCCTTCACATGACAGGAGCTACAGCCGCGGAAATGTGACGCGCTGAAGATGAGAGAATGAGAATAACACTGACAGATTTAGTTTTAGAAACCAGCTAAAGTTAAATAATGGCACATCTTATTAGTGATCATGTGCTGAATGTTAATCCACCTTTACACTTTTCCAAGAGTGGATAAAAGACTTCCAGTGGCTTCAAGTCCGCTATGAAAATAACTAAAGCCATTCACAATGTGGGACGGGGTTTACAGACAGCGTTTGCCACTGAATCTACACATGTTAAGTGTGAGAGGTGCTGTATAATCCTCACGATGTATTTAATCCTCACGATGCTGTCAGTGCAAACAGCAGCTATAAGTATAATATAACACAGCTCATTAAGATGACATGCAAATAATAAGTCATATATCAATATACATGTGGGGCGGGGCGATGGATCACGATGCCGGCTCAGCATCGTCAAGTTTATCAGCCATCGGCGATGGACGATGACATCGTCTATCGGCCCAACCCTAACCTCGACTATACACTTCTTGTTGCCCTGTATGTACCCATTTGCTCCTGTGATTGGCCATTGCCTGTCTGACGTTTCTAAATAAAGCTGAATGCGGATCCTCACTCTTATTTTTATAATTGATGATATATCTATTGTATTTCTCACACTTCTTGTTTAAACTTAAGGTAACTTATTTAAATGAATTTCAGTTTGTGTTTGTAACCAATATTTACTGATGTATATTATTATTACTATTATTATTTTGATCATCACATAGCATTGAAAACTGCTGTATCTTTCCCTTCAGATTGTGTTGTGTTTGTCTGTATGTCCCCATGGGCACCACAGCACATGACCTGCAGGCTGCATAATGGGATTTTATTACTTCATAATTAGCCTGTTTGCTGTGCTCATGTTGACTTATGTAATAATTAGTTATGTAACCCCCCAGTTTAAACGACTAATTTGCGGTTCTCTGTTTGCTAAAGTTTGGGCACGACTGCCAACGATTAGGCCGCTGTAAGGTTTGAGGGAGAGCGATGCCAGCGATGTTAGCCCGATAGCTCTCACCACACGGGCTATGCTAGGTTAGGTGAGTTCAGCACTGATTCGCAGCCATGCGGAAACACAGAAGGATCCAGCTGCAAGCGTCTCTGTTTGTTTGGCTGCGGCCGTCAGATATGATGCAGCACCAAGGGCATTTTCAGACAATGCTGAGTGTCATACCTTTCTACACCCACACTTATCCTGCAGCACAGATGCATTCTGGGATATGTGCCATGTTTACACGGAAAACAAAAGCTTTGCATTCAGTTGCCAGGCTGTGTCAACACACGGTCATTTAGTGAGGTAAATAAGCAGCTATGAAAATGAAAAGGGAAACAACATATCACAAGGAAATCGAGCACACAAGATTTTTTTTTTTTAAATCAAACAAAAAGTGCTCAGGGATAGCTTAGCTAATGTGTCGGTACTCTTGGAGTAAGGCATGGTGGCTGGGGTGGGATTGGGGCAGTGGCGTGGTGCGACTGTTCAGACTGACACTGACACAAGGAGTCATTATGGTGTTAATTAGGGGTGTGAACCTACACTGGTCTCACGGTCCGGTTCGGTTACGATTATCATGCCATCGATTCGGTTCAATTCGATATCTCGGTGCATCACGGTGCATTGACGATGCTTTCCATACATAATTAGATTTTTTCTTCACAATACAAGAATTTTTTTTTATTAAAATCTATAAATATGTTTATATTTATATATTACTAGTAAAACAATGTTGTCCTTTAATACAAGCAGTCAGATATATGAACTGTACCTTTAATTTTACCTGCTCAAAAAAAAAAAACACTCTTTGTAAATGTTTTAGACAAAACTCCAATAGATGCACAGAAGACAGCACGAGCATTCATAACAAATAAACTAATGTAAATATTATCCCGCTTGCTTTTTGAGCACTGGCAAGTCCTTGCACCCCTATGATTGGTCATTGTCTTCACCCGCTCAACAGAAAGGGCTGCGATTGGCTTTAGAAACGAAAGCGCCGTTCACCCATGAGTGACGCGGGAAAAACAGCCGCGGGTCAGTCTATATGCGCATAATACGCGGTTATCAGGTAATCCGTAATAGAATAAATACAATACAATAAACTCGCACCACAGGCACGCTTGTGTCTGGATCCACAAGTATTTAACAGCAGAGAGGAGAGGAAACTTTATCTCACGAACATGCCAACGGGTCAAATGCCTTAAGTGTGTGTATGTGTGTGTGTGTGTGTGTGTGTGTGTGTGTGTGTGTGTGTGTGTGTGTGTGTGTGTGTGTGTGTGTGTGTGTGTGTGTGTGTGTGTGTGTGTGTGTGTGTGTGTGGGAGAGGGAGAGAGAGATGGAGTTTTACATCATTTCTCTCAAGTACTGAAATAGCGGCTTGTGCTTTACCACTCCTCAGTGTCAGTGAAAGTCTGTGTCCAGCACACTCACACGTTCACAATTATCTGCTTTTTAAGTAGTAGGAGTGTTTATTTTACTCACCCTCGCCTCCTTCGTCACAGTATTCTACCGCGACATCGCGCATAGGGGATAAATGACGTCAGTGCGTAATAACCGGTTATGATCTATTACTCAACCGATATCGAATTGTCCCCATCTGCATCGCGGTGCACCGAAGAAACGATTAATTTTGACACCCCTAGTGTTAATTTTTTTCTTTTAATGACAGCAGTAAATAACTGAACAACTATTTGAACTGTACAAGCGTTAAGTTAAAATTTGACATTTATTTTTATATCTTTTTTTATCCATAAAGTGTGCAGCTTTTGTCACTGCAGTGTATTTTTCTTAGCTTCTGGGAGATAGATATTGATATGTATACTTACTAAATAAAGTATACTTTTATACTTGACCTTCACTTAAGTATACTTCTTTTTCCTAAAGGTGTATTTGCTGACTTAATTACTAAGATCAGTCTTGTACAGCCAGGGAGAGTATTGTCGCTCTGACAGCCTAGTTGGGTCAAAGCTAGGGATGCTCTGATCAGGATTGCAGCCGATACCGAGTACCAATTCCTTGTCATGGTGATCGGCTGATAGCACCGATTTTAATGCTTCAAGCTTTATAATGCATTAAGCACATTTTCCTTCTAAATATATAACAATATGGACTTTTTTTAATTGCACAAAGAAAGGTCAGAATTAACTACAAAGAAAAAGATGAGCTTCATTCCTCTTTGAAATAATCGAAATAGAAATATTAAAGGTCCCTTGAGGTGCTTTGAAATGTGCATTTTTATTCAAAATTTGACGTATTCTCAACTGAAACCTGAAGAGGGGCAGGACAGACAGTAGCCCCTCCCCTTTAAAAAAACAGCCAATAGCGTTTATTTTTTTTATCACAGCTCTGCCAGTAAGAGGTGGAGCTCAAATAAAAAAGGAAAAAAGAAGCGTCTTGAAGGGGGTGGGACATGTCAAATAGTTAAGAGCATTTGATTGGTTAAGATTTGATGAGAAACTGAAGTATGACGTGGTGACGTGAAAAAAAAATCGGTGATACATTTAGGGAGAAGTTACAAACTGTTACATTTAAGTGTTTATTTTTAATTTGGGAGCTTTAATTTCAAATTTTTAACTCACCATTCTGACCTTTTTTCCTCTTGAAATTCCAACAATTTCAAGATTTGTGAGATTTAAATGTCACAATTTTTATTTCGCCGATGCGGTGGCTCAGTGGGTAGCACGTTCACCGCACAGCAAGAAGGTCGCTGGTTCGAGCCTCGGCTGGGTCAGTTGGCGTTTCTGTGTGGAGTTTGCATGTTCTCCCTGTGTACCTCCGGGTGCTCCGGTTTCCCCCACAAGTCCAAAGACATGCGGTACAGGTGAATTGGGTATGCTAAAATTGACCGTAGTGTATGAGTGTGTGTGTGAATGAGTGTGTATGAATCACCCCTAGTGATAGGTTGTGGCTGGAAGGGCATCCATCTGCTGCGTAAAAACATATGCGGGATAAGTTGGCGGTTCATTTCACTGTGGCGACCCCAGATTAATAAAGAGATTAAGCCAAAAAGAAAATGAATGAATGAATTTTTATTTCATTTCTTATCGGAAATAAACCAGTCCTGTTTTGACTCGTTCTTCCAGGTCTGGTGGATGTTCTTTTTTTTTTTTTTAAGGGTGGGGGTCCAACTGGCATGTTTCCTTTGATCAGATATGAGAGGATCAGTTCACGCTGGGGTCTCTCCCTGCTGCATTCTTCCAGCAACAAAGGGAAATGAAAGGGGGGCTTTTTTTACAGCCGCTGGATTTGCGGGGCTGTAATCACATGGCAATTACTCCTTCATGAAGGGCGCCATTCATTTTGCCTTCACACCTATAGTTACCGGCACCGGGGTTCATATCTCCAGCCACTGACTGATGGAATTCAGCTTATGTGCAATGCAATCCTGCTTATGCCTATATCTCAGCGTCGCAGTTATGAATTTTTGTAAAATACACGACTGTCTACAAGTGGTTGTATATTGGATTTTTAACATATTTGACCTGAGCTGATAAAATAGGATTCCGTAAAGAAAAAGTCAAGCTTGTGTCCTTTTTTTTTCATTTTGAGAATAAAAATATAAGATCACACTTTATTTTAATGGTCTGTTTGTTGAATTTAAGTACATTGCATCTACATGCCAAAAAATTCTCAATTGATTATAAGTAGACTGTTAGGTTGGGGTTAGGGTTAGTGTAAGTTGACATGTACTTGCAAAGTTTCTTAAAGTCAGTTAAATTTCTGCTGAAGGAGCAGTATCAACAGATATTAAGCAGACAGTCTACTAATACTCAAATGGACCATCAAAATTAAGTGTTACCAAATATAAATTGAGAGTAATAATCTCCCTATTACAAAAACAAAGTTGTGCAGTTGTACTTGTTTCTGTCGCAAATTAAGAAAATAGCGGCGGCACACGCATTTTCAGGCACCCCAAGTTGAAAACATTTCAGAATTCTGCGTGTGCACCGCGATTCATGCAAGTACAGACATCCAAAGTCTTCCTGAAGTTCCGGGAGTCTCCCACATATGTATAGAGACTCCTGGATGCCCGCAAACGAATGATAACCTCCCAGAAATCACATGTCTCCCCCCTGCTCTTCAAATAATTTAATTATCGTAATTGGTTTTGTTAATAGTTTGTGGTTTACTGTGTGATTACTATAGACACCTTATAGATGTGATCAACCTTTAAGTTTGCTTTGATTGTTCAGCGTTTATCGACTTTATCATTGCACACACTTTGTGACATTTCATTTATTAAGTTTGCGTCTCTTTAGCACTTATGTTTATTTTATTATAGGATTTAAGAGATTATATATTTTTGTTAGTTTTTTACTATTAAAACTATTTGCATTAGTAATGTTGGTAAATTTAAATAAAATTATAACATTATTCAATAATTATTGATACTGAATGATATTAAATATTATATTATCATATTTTTTTCCTGTATCACCTAGCCCTATGTAAAAATATGGACCCTATAACCCTAACCCTAACACCCCTCCCCTCCCCTCCAAAAAAATAAATAAATAAAAAAACTCAAACCTACCCACAACATCTCATAAAATGACCCCAAACTCCTTAATCTGTTCATTCAGAGCAGTGTAATTGTACATAAGCCTAGTTGAAACTGTTACAAATATGGTGAGGAAATTAGGTTCAAATGATAGAATACATAGTAAACATTAGAAAATATTGAAAATAAAATAAACATTCATTCATTTTCTTTTTGCCTTAGTCCCTTTATTAATCTGGGGTCACCACAGTGGAATGAACTGCCAACTTACTCAGCATATGTTTTACGTTTGTTGGTTCTTCTTAGTTTTTTTCTATTGAGTTATGCACTTTAGAGTTGTATGTAACATCTAATGTTGATACAAATAATGTGTATTGCATTACTTTAATACTGTACCATAATGGTGTTTAGTAGTTGTGTGAATGACACTGAGCACCTTCTAAATATTAGCATGTGTCTTTTCTGCTTGGACAAAATTATTTGTGATGAACTTTGGTTGACTTTCTCATCCATACCTGCTTATAGTTGTGTTTTTGTCATGTTTGTTGTGTTTAGTACTTCAAAAATCTGGTGTATGACACAAATACTGTAAACAATTACCATAAAATAGGGTATATGCAGAGCTAGTTTCTTCCCATACTGATAAACTTCCGGTAAACAGTTAATGTGACTTTTTTCCGTTTTATACGGTTCTTTTTACAGCATCGATGTTGTAATTTAATTACAATACGATCAGTTAAATAGACTTTGGCATTCATTTAGTTGCTCAAGCGTAAATCCAGACAAAAAGCAGCTTACTCGCACACACCTGTCAGAATTGGCAGGCTAGCGTAGAAGCTCCATTGAATATACTGGGGTAAAATAAATGTTCATATTTTAAAGACATGGCGGAGAAAATGTAATTTAATGCAGTGTTTCTTGTACAATCTGAGACCCACTTTATATCGGATATCACTCAGCCAGTGGAGATCGTTGATTTTTAAAGAAAACAGACCTTGAACGCGGCGATTTTGCAATGGCATACAGTTCACCGGAATCGCTAAACCCAGGTAACTGACAAATTAAAAGTCCTTTAGCATACTTTCGCATATACCCTATCTAGATTTTTAAAAAATGTTCCCACCATGTTTTTATCGGTTAAATTCCAGTAACCACAGCTGCCATTTTTTTAATATACTGTAAATTATATGATTTTTTTGGTGTGTATTTTAGGACTTTTATTAAAATGCACAATTTCTAGTGATCGTATCTTTAGTTTATAGACAATATATTTGACCTGAGCTGATAAAATAGTATTCTGTAAAGAAAGTCAAACTTGTTTCTCTTTTTATTTTCAAAATTGTGAGAATAAAAGTCAAAATTGAGAGATATAATCTCACAAAAACCAAAGTTGCCCAATTGTGCTTGTTTCTGCCACATTGGCAAAATAAACAAAAATCAACAATAGCAATAATAATTTGATGATAATCATTTTTAAACACAATTTCGAAGTTTCTATTTGAAACATGTTAAAATATGGTAAAAAAAAAACTGTAACAATGCTGCAGTAAAAATGCGTAACCCCTTTAACAGTAAGTTTCATTAATATACTGTACAGCTGAAGTCAGCATTATTAGCCCCCTTGTTTATTTTTTTCCCCAATTTCTGTTTAACAGAGAGAAGATTAGAAGGTTAATTAGGTTAACTAGGCAGGTTAGGGTAATTAGGAAAGTTATTGTATAACAATGGTTTGTTCTGTAGCCAGTCAGAAAAAATTTTTGCTAAAAGGGGCTAATAATTTTGACCTTAAAATGGTTCATAAAAAATTTAAAACTGCTTTTATTCTAGCCAAAATAAAACAAGTAAGACTTTCTCCAGAAGAAAAATATTATCAGACATACTGTGAAAATTTCCTTGCTCTGTTAAACATCATTTGGGAAATATTTAAAAAAAAAAAAAAAAAAATTAAATTAAATAATTCTGACTTCAACTGTATATGGTGAATAAGCACACATTTACTTTGCCAGAATTAAACACTTGATTTTTAATGCTTTTTGTTGACATGACTATTTTTTAGGGTTTTTCTATTGAGTTATGCACATTAGAGTTTTATGTAACATCTAATGTTGATAAATAATGTGTATTGCATTACTTTAATACTGTACCATAATGGTGTTTAGTAGTTGAGTGAGTGACACTGAGCACCTTAAATATTCTAAATAGTTTCTTTTCTTCTGGTGTAAAATGTTATTTGTGTTGAACTTTGGTTGACTTTCTCATCCATACCTGCTTATAGTTGTGTTTTTGTCATGTTTGTTGTGTTTAGTACTTCAAAAATCTGGTGTATGACAAAAAATACTGTAATTTACCATAAAATCTAGACTTTTTTAATGTTCCTACCGTATTCATATTGGTTAGATTCCGGCAACCACAACTACCATTTTTATTGTACATAATATGATTTGTTTTTACAGTGTATCTTAGGACTTTTAGTAAAATGCACGACTCCAAGTGATCTTATTTTTAGTTAGACAGATATAGACAGCATATTTAACCTGAGCTGATAACATGTGGTTTTGTAGTCTCGTGTGCTGCTTTTTTGTAATGTGGGTTACTGTGCATGAGCATACATGGATGAATCCGGGGGTTAAATTGGCATACAATGCATTCATTGGTCTTTCAGCATGCCCTCCCCCTCCCTGTTCTGCCCATGCTATGCCAGCTTGCTGAAAGCACATTGTCTATGCCCTATATAATCCTTTTGTTGTGGAGAAACCCCCATGACTTAGGCCATTTGGCATTGCGAGGCCCATTCCGCTTTATTGGGGTTAATGTCGAGTCCAAATGTGATGTGACAGACAGATTAACTTTGCCCGCAAATATCCCATAGTTAGCCACAACCCGAAAGATAGGCCGTGTTTCATGGGTTACATTCACTAATATTCATTTATAGACGTTTGGCCACTCTCCTATGTGAAACACAAGGGATGCACACGTGACGACAGTGATTTGTATAGTGCCAAAGTGAGTGGAAGTCATTTATTATAAATGAGAAACGGTGATGTGACAGAGTTGAGCAGAGTTCAACATTATGCAAATGAGAAGGGACGTGATGCCATGAGTGCCAATGGGAGCGCAGGCAGAGGTGGTCCCTTACACTGGAGGTGTAGAAAAGGTTTTATTGAAATAATAATTCGTTATATAAATATAAAAAAATGCTATATAATTTATTATTTGTTTTTAATGTTTTGTTTATTTAAAGGAACAGTTCACCAAAAATGAAAATGAACTCAGCATTTACTCAGTAGTCAGTAGTCTGTTTTTCTTCGGTTGAACACAAACATAGATATTTTGAAGAAAGCTGGAAACCTGTAACCATTGACTTCCATACTATTAGTTTTTTCTACTATGGAATCTTTCGTCAAAATAGCTTGTTTTGTGATTAGAAGAATAAAGAAAGTCAAACAGGGGTGCGTTTCCCAAACAACGACGTAACTCGCGGCTGAACTATCATAGTGCGATGCATCGTTTGGCAAAAAAACGATGTAGTAACGAGTGTTTCCCCAAACCTGTAGTTTCTCTGTCGCAGATCCATCGCTTGAACCACGTTAGTTATAACGTAAAACGCCCATAATGATGCTCTAAACGGGGTGGAGTAACTTCTTTAGAGAACAACTCCATCAATTCTTTGTGCAAATTATATTGTTTTACACGCACACGCATAAATATTAGTATAAAATTATTATTATAAATATTTAAATAAATATAAAAACAATTATAATTATTATAATAAATATTAGTATAAAATTATTATTATAAATATTTAAATAAACACATGAATTGTTATTATTATTATTATTATTATTATTATTATTATTATTATTAATATAAGTATAAAATTATTATTATAAATATTTAAATAAACACAACATTGTTATTATTATTATTATTATTATTATTATTATTATTATAAATATTAGTATAAAATTATTATTATAAATATTGTTAATAAAACATATGATTTTTAAAATTATTAAAGAAATACAAAAGTACACTTTCTATAGCATACAAACTGTTGGATTTAAGTTATATGTATTAATCAAATAACCTTTTTAACGTCTTTATTGTAATGTTTTTTGCCATTTGTAATAACATGAATAGTGATGACAAGGTCATTACTTGCTGGATTTGAATTAGCATTTCCCACATGAGTATGTAGCTCCACATCTTCCTTTAAGTGAATACAGTGAGGAGCATAAAAGAGCAGCCCTGAGAGAGATATTGTCAATAAAGAAGCCTTTTCACTGCAGGGCTTTTCAAAACGGTCACTTCCCACCCTCTCATTCTCATGTTTTATGCCTCATGTACTGAAAGCTGCAGGTAAAACTCTCTCTCTCTCTCTCTCTCTCTCTCTCTCTCTCTCCACACACACACACACACACAGTCATTGTGGGCTTTGGTTGGCCCAGCTCGACTGTGGGCTCTTCACAGATGGCTGCAGGTAGCGGGACACGCTTGGCTGATAACCAAAGGACTTCAAAGCCCCAGACAGCCAGAACAGAGCTAAGAGTCTACCCCATTTTTTTTTTTTTTTGATGTGTGCCTGGAGGAGAGAGAAAGGGACAGTGGCGCCCCGACAGACCAGACCGCTCTTAAGAGCCGGAGATGAGCGGCCCCATTGGCCCTTAATGAGCTCTGCTCCAAAAGCCTTCATGCCTGCGCACAGCTCCTCTTTGTCAGGGAAGCTTGATCAGTTAACGCTGGACTTGAGTTTAACCAAGCAGAGCTCTGATTGGCAGTGCTTTTAAACTAACCAATCTTGGCTTTCAAGGGTTACCTTTTTTGTTCTTTTCGTTTTTTCTTTGTCTGATATACAGTAACTGCTGCTTCCAATTCAATGTTACAAGCATAGTTTATTTTTTTTAAAAAAATCACATTTCTAGTCATCTCAACTCACTTCAATCAAACTGACTAAAAATATTGGCAACACTTTATAATAACTACACACTATGAATTATTTATTAAGCATTAGCAAATAGTAAATTCATTATCTGTTCAGAATTAACTCTACATTAATAGATGGTAGTAAACAGTTTATAAATACATTTATAAAGAGTTTAATGATTGTGTTTTTATACCTTGTTAATGATTATTTTTTCATTAACTAAAGTATTGCATTACTTTCAAACTAGTTATTTAAGAATAGTTGGTGGTATTTTAAGATCATTCAGAATGCATAAGTAAATGGTTAATAAACTATTCAAATGAACATTTATTTATCTTAGTATTCAGGCATATAGTAATAGTTAATGTGTATGTTAATAAATGCTTTATTAACTCAACTTCATCCAGTTTTGTGACCTAATTTAAAGTGAGAACTATTTATGCTTTATAAATCCCTTATAGATGAAAATTAAAGGCTCAGTTCTATTCTAAACAGGAAAAAATAAAAAATAAATGACTAAATGAATGAATTTGAAGATACACAAATTAAACAGTATCAAATGAAAAATAAATCTTTGCAACCTCATCTAAAATAAAATTACTGTACAGTTTAAACTTCGCTAAATAACTATGTAACTGAAATGTTGTATCATAATATGTTGTTAAATTATTATCTTGTTGTTGTTCTATCCAATTGTATTTAATTGTATGTATTTCTAATTGTATTTTGATTGTTATTCTGCAATGTTTAAAGTTTACAGTAATTTTATTTTTAGATAAGATTGCAAACATATATTGTTCATTTGATACTAAACCTTTAATTGTCGTTTATAAGGTATTTACAAAGCATGAATAGTCCTCACTTTAGATCACAATTCTGCATGAAGTTGAGTTATTAAAGCGTTTATTAACATACAAATTAACCATTACTATATGCCTGAATAATAATATATAAATATTTATTTGAATAGTTTATTAATCATTTACTAACTCATTCTGAATGATTCTAAAAGCCACCAACTACTCTTAAATACAAATGGTTTGTAAATATTGCAATACTGAATTTAGTAATGAACAATTAATAAGTAACAAAGTATGAAAATACAATCAATCAAATTCAATCAAAAAATTATTTGCCTTACATTTTTTATTTGCCTTAAATTAAATGCACTTTTCTAGTCATGTCAACTTACATTAATCAAACTGACTAAAATATTAAGTTAAACTGATTCACTTATTAAGTTGAAGCAACTTAAAAATATTTGTTGTCTGACTTTTTGTCATTAGATTTTTTACAGTGTAAGCCCCAATCCTAATTCTACCCCTTAGCCCTTCCCCTTCCCCCTACCTCTCGTTTTGCACGTTTACGTGAAGTAGTAGGGGGGTCCCAATTCTCTTTAGCTTGAAGCTGTAGAGCTAAGGGGAAGGGCTAGATAGCCTTTGATTTTTCAGGCCCACACTCGAAACTAAGTGGTACAAAAATCTCCCAGAATACACCATCTACACCAGGGCAGCATGGCTGCACATGGAAGTACGGAGATCCACTAATTTATTGTCATTGTCAAGTATTTTTTGTCATTATTATGAATTTTTACAACAAGCAAGCATATGTTTTAATGCATTCATAACGGTGTTCGTGTTTTACCATGATGCTTTTTAAAGAAACCGCTAAAATAAAAACCGCTAAATTTCGCTATCTATAATCCATAGTAATAACTCCTGTATAGTAGTCCCACAACATTCTGTCACTCGATGACACTCGAATACCCTGTGAGAAAAAAAATAGAATTGGGATTGGGCCTAACTGTCATCATTTGCTTGAAGATAACAAAGGATAACAACTAACTAAAATGACTAACAACTAAAAACAACTGAAAAGATAACAACTAAGCAATCTTGGCTTTTAAGGGTTACCTTTTTGTACTTTTCTTTTTTTTTGTCTGATATACAGTATCAGCTGCTTCAAATTCAATGTTGCAAGCATAGTTTAATCAAAAAGAATAAATGTAATCGTTTGCTTGAAGATAACAAAAGAATATATAAAATGTTTCTTATCTTTAAAAAGGGTGTTTAGGGCAGGCAATGAAAGTCAAAGGCATCCAAATATTTTTCATAAATTTTTTTCCAGTCATTCTTTTTTAGATTCAGCCATTTTAGTTTATTCTAAATGTGTAAATAGATTGTGTAATTAAATAATGAGAAATCAATTATTTAAATGTTTTATAGCAATTTGGTATAATTTGGGCAGTGTGTATTATAGCTTTTCTTTTTAATATTGATTAAACTGTTTTGATGCATGGTTAAAAAGAATGAATAGAACATTTCTTTATAAATAGTTCAAAAGAAAAGCATTAAAAATTGACATTTTTTGTAACATTCTACATGTCTTTATGGTCACGTTACTTAAATGCTTTCTTGCAGAATCAAATTATTCTCTCTATCTCTCCCTCTCTCTCTCTCTCTCTCTCTCTCTCTCTCTCTCAGTCAATCAATCAATCTTACACACCCATCTTTATTGTTTAGTAATCATATTCCTTTTTTCTTGTACTCTAAATAATGTTGGCTTCTTTCAATCACAGGGGTGGAAAGTAACAAATTACAACTTCTTGCATTACTATAATTGAGTAGATTTTTTTAGTATGTATGTGTACTTTTAATTTTAAAGTATAAATTAAAGTATTTTACTCCAATACATTCTTAAGAAATCATAGCTTGGTACTGAGTACAACTACAATTTAAATTGATATTAAAACATTTGACCTGCATTTCAGTAGCCATTAAAGATATCTGAGTGTAAACGGACTAAAAGCCCTGATATCTGAACCAAGAAAAGCCATGCAGGTTCAGCTTCAGCAACTTTTGTAGATCTTATCATTACAAAAAACTTTTTTGACACAATACTTTTACTTGTAATTTACTATTAGTATTAGTATTTTTTACTACAAAATACAAATTTTCAGTACTCTTTCCATTTCTGTTCAATACAAATGTTGGTCAAATATGGACAAAAACCCCATTTGGATTAAAACAACCCAGCATTTTGTAGAACATAGTAGGAATGGGCCGGTATAAGATTTTAACGGTATGATAACCTTGGATAAAAATATCAGGGTATTGTGATTGCTGCTCTAAAATATCTTCTTTTTAAACGTTTGGGTAAAAAAACAAGAACTTTTTATCTGCTTTGAACACAATTGCTGCGTCCGAAATTGCATACTTCCATATAGTACGCTAAAAACAGTATGCGAGCTGAATAATATGTCCGTATTCAAATAAAAAAACTGTATGCGAGAAGTACCCGGATGACCTACTACTTCTGGTGTGATTCTGAAATGCACATCCGATGGACGCTACGCTATCCCATGATGCACCATGAGAGAATTCATGAATGGGAGTGAAGCGGGTGTTATGTGATCATGATAAAATGCTGGATGTAGTACAATCGAGCTTCATTCATACTACTCGCATTCATAATGTATAGAACTTACTTTTCTATCAGTCGAGTGGTAAATTCAAATGCAGTACCTACTGAGTAATTGCGATTTCGGATGCAGCCAATATATTTTTATTTTTATTAATATATTTTGTCAGTTGGCGTTTCTGTGTGGCGTTTGCATGTTCTCCCTGCATTCGCGTGGGTTTCCTCCGGGTGCTCCGGTTTCCCCCACAGTCCAAAGACATGAGGTACAGGTGAATTGGGTAGGCTAAATTGTCCGTAGTGTATGTGTGTGAATGAGCGTGTGGATGTTCCCAGAGATGGGTTGCGGCTGGAAGGGCATCCGCTGCGTAAAATCGTGCTGGATAAGTTGGCGGTTCATTCCACCGTGGCGACATCGGATTAATAAAGGGACTAAGCCGACAAGAAAATGAATGAATAATATATTTTGGAACAGTAAACATGTCCGGCTAAATAATTCAAATGAATCACTGACTTCTGCTGTCGTCTTTAGTTTCAAAAACACTAATTTATTTTACAATTTAAAACGGCATCTTTGGATATCTTTTCTGCTGGAGGTACTGTTGTCCTAAAAAAAAACCTAAACAAATTAAATAAATTTTACACATAACTTAGGAATGGTATAACAAAAAGTTTTGGCGGTTTTAAAACCTTGACTTTACCAAACGGCGGTATACCTGGAAAATGGTTATCGACCCATGCCTAGAGCATAGTTTTGTCAACACTGTGTTTTTTTAAAAATGGTTTCATCATAATTACGTATTAACATTCGGAAAGCCTCTGATAAGAGATAGAGAAGATGAAAGATGTGCTTTGGGCCGTTGGTTTGTGATGTAGGCTATGCATTGGGCTCTCTCCGACCCCTTTCTGAACTGACCTATCCTTCAACACACACTCCAGAGAGTGAAAGAGACGCTGATGATGTATGCAATATCTTCCATCCTCTCCGTCCTCTCCTCTGCTGGGGTGCATTTTGCAGGGCTGATATCTTGGAGGTTAATAATTGAAAGGGTTCTGGTGGGTTGTTGGCAGGGTGTAGTTGTGCGTAGGCTGTAACCTTTGTGTGTGTGTGTGTGTGTGTGTTTGTGTGTGTGTGTGTGTGTGTGTGTGTGTGTGAGACGCCTTCCCTCTTTCAAGATCAATGACACACGTGGGCCTGCTCTCCCCTCTGTGTATCCCATGACTGGTCAGAGCAGCTCCACGATCCCAGAGCCTAGAGAATCTGTCTCCTTCCTAGCTCTGTCTCTGAAAAAACGCTGACCTTTTGCTATGAAAGCATGGCCTTTGCCGTTTGTGGGATTGTTGTTTTTACCCTGCAAACTTTTTGACTGGGAGCACAAGCAATGAGGTCAAGGTTCCTATGCTATGTAGGGAAAATATAAAGGTTCCTTACTGGCATTTCTTGAAGAACCATGTTGTCCATGAAACCTTTTCATTGCACAAAAGGGTCTGTAAAGTGAAAAAGAGGTGTGTCCTAACAACACGTGACAAGCACTAAAAAATGCAGGGTTCCACACAATTCCTTCAAGTTGTCCCAAGACAAATCGATTAACCAAATTTAAGTGGATTGAACATAAAACAATTAAGTTGTCCCCCTAAAAAACTCAATAATTGTGCTGATTCAGCTTATTTTAAATAAGTAGTTTGAACAAGTAGCAAAAAAAGCATCGTTCTTTGAGTGAGCGACAAGCAGTTTAGCTATCTGCACCAGACACAACATGGCAGAAACATTTAAATACCACAGACATTCACAAGTGATGTATTCCATTCAGATTTAATAATCTAATTAATACATATTAAACCTCATTAACATTGAAGTCACAGTTCAAAGGTTCATGGTAAACTATACTGCAGCCGCATGTGAAATCGCATACTTCGCCTATTATATAGTATTTGAAAAACACTGGACACTTTGCTATCCCATGAGGACAGGGTCATGTGTCAGAAGTAGGTCATATGATAATGATAATCAGGCGGATGTATGTCTGAATTCTATTCACACTACTCATGTTTATACTATCTGTAATGTACTTTTCTAACGGCCTGAAGTAAATTCAAATTCAAATGTAGTACTTACTTGAGTAGTATGCAATTATGGACGCATGTTTTATCTTTTATCCTTTTTTATTTATATTTTCAAGATCTGTTGTTAATTACTGTATTGCAATAAATGTGATGTATAACGGTATTCAAACTCACACTGGTAACATTTAACACTAAACAAAGCTGTATGATTATTACACATGATGAAGTAAAACAATTATTATGATGTATTTCTGTCCTATTACAGTGGTGTAGTTTCTCCCCTTCGCTCATTAAAAGTCCAAGCTCATCCAAAGATTGTCTTACTATTGTGAGACCCCGGGTCAACCATTAGCATAATGGCCAACTTGGATCTTGTGTGTCTTGTAAACCAATCACATTAGCTTTAAAATCATTTTATTTAGTTGTGTGGCACTCTATGCCTACTCTATAGTAGACAAGATACAGTTTGCGATCTAAGTAGTAATTGATGATAACTTCCTTATTTTATTATTATTATTATGAGGAAATAATAACAAGTAAAGATGCTAGGGCTCGACCGTTTTGGTATGCGCCCGAAATTTTATGTGACCTAAAAATATATTTGGTCGCATTTGTGCTAGTGCATGCACCCCTACTCTTTACAAGAAGTGGGATTTTTAATGACCACAAAGAGTCAGGACCTCGGTTTAACGTCTCATCCGAAAGACGGCACTCACAGACAGTATAGTGTTCCCTTCACTATACTGGAGCATTAGGACCCACACAGACCGCAGGTTCAGTGCCCCCTGCTGGCCTCTCTAACACCACTTCCAACAGCAACCAAGCTTTCCCATGTGGTCTCCCATCCAAGTACTGACCAGGTTCAGCCCTGCTTAGCTGTAGTGAGTAACTTGGGCTGCAGGGTGATATGGCTGTGGCAATAACCTATATACTATATACTATATAACTGCAGGCTAACTATGTTTATATATAATAACCTTTACTGTTAAAACTATTAGTTACTAGCTTATTAGTTTAAGTTATTGGTAACTAATAAAGTTATGGTAACTGTAAACCTTCACTTTTCAGAATATGATTGTTGTGCAATCACCTATACCTTTTGTAAAGCTGCTCTGGAACCAAAGTTATTGTGAAAAGCGCTATACAACTAAACTTATATTAATTGAATATTGAAAGCTAAAAGTAAATTAGGTGGATTTTTCTCTTAATGATGTTACATTTTCAGTATTGACCAAAATAATTGTGATATTGGGGGCCATAATTAAGCAGTCATAGAACTTGGTGGATATAAAGTGTCAACACTACGACCATAAGGAGTGTGGGATTGAGGATCGTGTGTTTTTTATTTTTTTTTTTGAGGCTGGAAACTCTCTTTCATGTGTCTTGAAATACGTGTTGGCTTTGGTGTCATGGGCCGCTGACTGATTAGAGGCTTCTTTCTTTGAGAAAATATGACATCAGTGTGTCTCAATCCCTGACGAAACCCTTTGAGATGGCTGTGCAGAGACATTATGACCTCTAACTCGACTATGAAACATGACATGTCCGAGTCCATAATGTATTTATGTCCCCTTTTTACTTTCAGTAAGAATGTGAGTCACATGTTGTGGTGTGTGCATGTGTGTATACAACAGTGTTTTGGTCATGCTTATGAAAGGATATCAGCCTTGCGGGGAAAAAGTTAAAGTAAAAAAGAATGAAATGTGAATGAGGAAATAATCTTGTGAAATGTTAGATTGGAATGTCCATTGGTAGAGATTTTACATTTACAGAGTGACTGAATGAACTAAATTTAAATGAAAAAATATAGTTATTATGTCAAATATGCAGTATTGTACCTTAACAATTATGTACTTGGTGTAGTTTTACTATTATATCGTCTGATATTATTTTAATTTATTGTGTATTCGTACAATAATATATACACTGTAAAACCCAAAAAGTTAAGGTAACTCAAACCGTTTGAGGAAACCATTTGCAACAAACCATTTAAGTTTAAAAACTAATCCTAATGAGTACTGTGAACTTAATCCATTTGAGTAAACAAAGCAATTTGAGCACAGTAAAACCCAATAAATGAAGAGAACTCAAACCAACTGAGTACTGTAAAACCCAATAAGTTAAGGCAACTCAAACAATTTGAGGAAACCGATTGCTGCAAACCATTTGAGTTAAAAAAAAACTAATCTATATGAGTACTGTGAACTTACTTCATTTAAGCTGAAGTAATGAGGTGTTTAATGAACTTATTACCTTCAACACTGAGTTCAAAACTCTTTTCAAATGAGTAGAATTAACTATCAGTCAATTTTGGGTTAACTACACTCATTTCATTTGATAACGTTGACTGTTGGGTTTTACAGTGTATTAAATAATCATTTGCTTCATTAGGATAATGTTTTTCACCTTCATCTAACACTTCAAGTTCATTTTTAAAAACACCTTTAATATATTATATGGCTGTATAATATATTATGTGGCTAGTACTTGTGTCAGTTAGTTAACAAGGCATAATAAAAATAATATATACAATGGGGAAAATAAGTATTGAACATGTAATTTTTTTCTTGTGATTAATTTTTCTAAAGGAGCTGTTTACATGAAATTGAACCAATTTTTGGTAAAAACCTAAACAATACAAACATAAAAAAATCTGAAAATTTTGTTATGTGTAATAACAATAAAATGACACAAGGAGAAAGTACTAAACTACTGAAACGTATTTAATACTTTATATAAAAGGTTTTTTTTTTTAATGATGTCAGCTTAAAGACGCCTCTCATATGGAGAATGAAGTCAAATGAATTGCTCTGGTTTGATTTTTTTTTCATAAACTTCAACAGTGTGTAAAAATCTTGATGTTCTGTGGGTCTCGTCTATCAAATCTGATCTTTATGTTGTATTTTCTATTGGATTCAAGTCAGGTGATTGACTGGGCCATTCTACAGCTTGATTTTCTTTCTCTGAAAGCATTTGAGAGTTTCCTTGGCTGTGTTTTGGATCTTTGTCTTGCTGTCCACCCTGATTTCATCTTCATCATCCTGCTAATGTAGATGTTGGATTGAAGCAGCTTATATTAATTTACGTTGACGAAGGGCAGAGGGTTGCTGATTAACTACTGAGAGATTTCAGCTACTGTCTGGGCTTTCACTGTTTTTCTACACCTCCCTTTCGTCATGTGTTCAATACTTTTTCCCTGCGTCATTTTAATTTATTACACATAACTTCATTTGTAAACTAATTGGTGAAACTAAGGGTGCTTTCACATATGTGGTTTGGTTCATTTGGTCTGGACCAAAGGCAACAAATGATACATTGTAGCATTTTTCTGCCGTTTTGGGTCCCTTTCACACCACACTGATTGCTTTGGTCCGAACCAGTTGAAACGAACCAAAATGCAGTCATGTGACAAAATCTACATCACTCACTGGCCAGATGTTATTGAACGCATTTCCTAAACTGCTTTTCAATTGGTCAGAATTCACGTGGAACTACCGCAAATAAACAAACCAGCAGACACACAATGTCGCTGCGCTGGCTGACGCAGTATCCCTGGTCATAGTATACTATGTAGTTTGTATGCATCACTTTAGACAAACTATACATTTCGAGAATGAAGGGCGGCTGGGGCTGGAAAACAATGTTTTAATGCATTGCAATCGGCGAAAGCATTAGGTGAAGGCGTGAAATAATTTGGCTAAACTGCGACATGGTCATCTTTCGGAAATATCACCAATGATCCATCAGGTAATGTTTCTCCCTCCCTCCCTCCCTCCCTCCCTCCCTCTCTCCGTTTAAAACTGTTGGTAAAGCACTGTCAACACATATTTTTCCTCCAAACCCCATAAGATAGACAGCGCATCGCACTACGGCAGCTGGATTAGTCCAAAAAGGCGCAGTACTTTTTGCGGTTGGGTCTGTTTTAGTTTGGATCACGTTCTCACCACAAACGAACCGCTCCAGGGTTCGTTTGAAAGCGTACCGAGACCACCTCTTCAAGCAGGTCTCGGTACGCTTTTTTGGTGCGCTTTTGGTGCGCACCCGAGTGCGATTGCTATGTTCTCACCTGCCCAAACGAACCGCACCAAGAGGGAAAACGAACTCTAGTGCGATTCAACCGAACTAAATAAGGCAGGTGTGAAAGCACCCTAAAATGGTGACGTGTTCAATGTTTATTTTCCCTGCTGTATGCATACATTTCAATTACTGAAATCAAATGTTAATATCTATATATATCTATACTATTAAAACAGTATAGAATAGCATGGTTATTGTCATATCTATGTTTTAATATCAGAAAATATCAAAGCATAGTCACAGTCACACATTCAGTCATTTGGCATTCTGCTAAAATAAATTATACGTTAAAAGTTATACGTTTAAAAAATAATGAATAAACATTGACAGCATGTTCGTTTTTGGGTGCCTGTCTCTTTAAGATGTGTGTTTGTGCGAGGGTCAGTTTGGCACTGTGGCCTGAAATGTCTCATGTGGCTGACACTGGTAGGGCCATGTGCCTGAACTCCTGCATTTGAGAACGAAGGATAAGAACACACACACACACACACACACACACACACACACACACACACACACACACACACACACACACACACACACACACACACACACACACACACACACACACACACACACACACACACACACACACACACACACACAATAGTCTCATGGTAAAGAGAAAGCAGCAGAAAGCGGGTGGGTTGAATGCTTATCACAATCAGACACATGGACAGTGTATGTGTGTGTGTATGCATGTATGTGTGTGTGTGGTGCCAGTGCTGATCCTCTTTCTACAGGCCTGCTCTCAAAAACAAACATGTTTTGGAAACAGCTTTCTTTGGCTCGCCATTGGCTGCCGCGAAGAGCGATTGGGTCTGACTGGTTCTTTAGCACTTCAGTATGATCTGATCCTGAGAGACGTCCTCGCTCAGAATATGTTTTAATGTGTGTTTGTTAATATGAATCTCAGAAGGGCACGTCTCCGTGTGTTTGCTCAAGCTTGAAATAAATGGCACAGCCGTCACAGATATACATATTAGCGGTAATGGATTCCACAGCACTACAGGGCCGCCCAAATAATGTATGCAAAGTGGCACATGAGGAACAAATGACACAAAACATGCTTTACCACGGGCTCGGAATTGGCTGTTTGTGTCATTTTGTATTCCATGCATAGTTTCTGCAATGAAATATAGGTTTCCATGTTGTATGGAACATTACATTTACAGTATGTTGTTGAATCCAACCAACCAATCATATTTTATTTTTCCATGGCTGCATTTATTGCTTCTTGCATCTATCCATCCATCCATCCATCCATCTATCCATCCATCCATCCATCCATCTTGTCATTGACTTTTTTCTTATTTCATCCATCCATCCATCCATTCATCCATCCATCCATCCATATTTTTTTCTAACCATCCATCCATGCATCCATCTATCCATCTTTTTGTCCATCCATCCATCCATCCATCCATCCATCCATCCATCCATCCATCCATATTTTTGTCTTTCCATCCATATTTTTGTCCATCCATCCATAATGCAGAACTTTGTCCATCTGTCTATATAAATTTTTGTCCATCCATCCATCCATCCATCCATGCATCCATCTTTCTATCCATTCCTCCATCCATCAATCCATCCATCCATATTTTTTGCCATCAATCTATCAGTCCATTCATCCATCCATCATCCATCCATCCATCCATCCATCCATCCATCCATCAGTCTGTTCATCCGTCCATCCATATTTTTATCCATCCATCCATCCATCCATCCATCCATCCATCCATCTATCCATCCATCCATCCATCCATCAGTCTGTTCATCCGTCCATCCATATTTTTATCCATCCATCCATCCATCTATCCATCCATCCATCCATCTTGTCATTGACTTTTTTCTTATTCCATCCATCCATCCATCTTGTCATTGGCTTTTTTCTTATTCCATCCATCCATCCATCCATCCATCCATCCATCCATCCATCCATCCACCCATCCATCCATCCATCTTGTCATTGACTTTTTTCTTATTTCATCCATCCATCCATCATCCATCCATATTTTTGTCTAACCATCCATCCATGCATCCATCTATCCATCTTTTTGTTCATCCATCCATCCATATTTTTGTCTTTCCATCTATATTTTTGTTCATCCGTCCATCCATATTTTTGTCCATCCATCCATAATGCATAACTTTGTCCATCTGTCTATATAAATGTTTGTCCATCCATCCATCCATGCATCCATCTTTCTATCCATCCATCCATCCATCCATCCATATTTTTTGCCATCCATCTGTCAGTCTGTCGATCCATCCATCCATCCATCCATCCATCCATCCATCCATCCATCCATCCATCCATCCATCCATCCATCCATATTTTTGTCTAACCATGCATCCATCTATCCATCTTTTTGTCCATCCATATTTTTGTCTTTCCATCCATATTTTTGTTCATCCGTCCATCCATATTTTTGTCCATCCGTCCATCCATATTTTTGTCCATCCATCCATAATGCATAACTTTGTCCATCTCTCTATATAAATTTTTGTCCATGCATCCATCTTTCTATCCATTCCTCCATCCATCTATCCATCCATCCATATTTTTTGCCATCCATCTATCAGTCCGTTCATCCATCCATCCATGCATCCATCCATCCATCCATGCATCCATCCATCCATCTATCCCTCCCTCCATCCATCCATCCCTCCATCCATCCATCCATCCATTCATCCATCCATCCATCCATTAGTCTATTCATCCGTCCATCCATATTTTTATCCGTCCGTCCATCCATCCATCCATCCATCCATCCATCCATCCATCCATCCATCCATCCATCCATCCATCCATCCATCCATCCATCCATCCATCCATCCGTCTGTTCATTCCTCCATCCATATTTTTATCTTTGCCATGATGACAGTAAATAACATTTGACTAGATATTTTTCAAGACACTTCTATACAGCTATACAGCTGGTTGCTATGGTTGCTGTAAAAGTACAGTACCATCAGTTTAGGCTTTTAACTTAGATGTACAGTAATGAAAACTGTATTTCATTCTCTGATCCAATGGTGATATACCAACCTACTTTAGAACTAATATACCCTACCTGACAAAAGTCTTGTCGTCGATCTCAATTGTAAGAGCAACAAACAGTAAGTAAGACAGTCTACAGTAAGCAAAGTCAGACCTTGCTGCTCTAATTAAATAATTAAAAATGAAGGCATGATCATATTTTATTTTGGTAAAATAAGCATAATCTAGACGCATTTGCCTTTCATATAAGCCACTTCTGATTCCAAATGATCAACTAAAAGTCAAGTTATTAATTGTTGTTCCTAAAACTTGGATCGCCGACAAGACTTTTGTCAGGTAGTGTATACTAGTACTGTATATTAGACAAAACAACAAATATCCCTTGAAGAATCACCCATATCTCCAGCTCTTTTAAAGGGAAGCTAATTAAAGAACAACATGTAAATGCTTTTACCATTTAATTTGTCTTGATATAAAGGTCATAACTAAAAAAAAAACTGTGGCCCATGTACAAAGTCATTCATCATCTTAGAGCCAAAACCAATTAATCCGCCTAGACAGACTCTGATGGAGTCACGGATTGCATTATTTTGAAACTTTATTTTCTTGTGTACCGTTTGTGTGCGTCTGTATACACATTCCTATTTGCTTCCATTGTTCCTACCAGACCTGTAATTTCATTCTTGCCTCCCTAGAAAATGTCAAACTGTTCAGTAATCAGATTACTCATAGTTTATGGCTTTTGCTGAGGTATTAATATGTTGCACAGTATATGTTGTTCACTTATCACCAGCGTCACTGGCTGGCAGGACACCAGGCTTTGTTTATGAAGCTCTATACTGATCATCATCAGTGACTCAAAGTCAACATCAGACTGCGTTTGCAACCATTTGACATCAGTAGTGGGACGTATGATGAGTGAGAAGAGTGAATTGAAGAAAACAGGGCTTCATTTGGTTTCAGTTGGTTAGTATAATGATATGTGGTTTGTGGGGTTAAAAATATTAACTGAATAAAAAAGTTGTTTTTGAACAATATATTAAGCTACTAAAATGTCACTTGTTTTTTTGAAAATAGGCTAATTTTACTTGTTCCCTATGAAGTTAAACAGTTAAGAGTTACCATTTTACAATCCTTTCAGCCAATCGCTTTTAGGGACCATGTTTAGCATAGCTTAGCAGATGTCATTAAATCGGATTATACCATTAGCATCTTGCTAAAAATGAGATCTTCCATAATTTTTCTATTTAAAGCTTGAATCTTCTGTAGTTATATCGTGTACTAAGACTGAAGGAAAATGAAAAGTTGCTATAACTACATTCTCAATCTAGCTTAATAATCAAGGAATTTTGCTGCTGCACAATGGCCAATGATATTATGCATATTCAGTGTTGGGAAGTAGCATTGCTACAAGTAGTGATGCTACTAGCTTAACAACATTTCTCAGTAGTGTGGCGGTAGCGTCGCTACTTTTTAAATCAAATAGATTTTCAGCTGCAAAGCTATTTTTTTAGTCAAGTAGCGCAGTAGCGTCCACACAAGCTACATTTACCGATTGCGAATCAATAAGTGACGGCACCGACATTCACGGATATATATATATATATATTTTTTTTTTTTCCCTTTTTTAAATATTTCCCAAATGATGTTTAACCGAGCAAGGAAATTTTCACAGTATGTCTGATAATGTTTTTTCTTCTGGAGAAAGTCTTATTTATTTTATTTTGGCTAGAATAAAAGCAGTTTTAAATTTTTATGAACCATTTTAAGGTCAAAATTATTAGCCCCTTTAAGCAAATTTTTTTTTACAGACTGTCTACCGAACAAACCATCATTATACAATAACTTGCCTAATTACCCTAACCTGCCTAGTTAACCTAATTAACCTAGTTAAGCCTTTAAATGTCACTTTAAGCTGTATAGAAGTGTCTTGAAAAATATCTAGTAAAATATTATTTACTGTCATCATGGCAAAGATAAAACAAATCAGTTATTGGAAATGAGTTATTAAAACTATTAAGTTTAGAAATGTGTTGAAAAAATCTTCTCCCCGTTAAACAGAAATTGAGGAAACAATAAACAGGGGTGCAAATAATTCAGGGGGGCTAATAATTCTGACTTCAACTGTATATATGTGTATATATATATATATATATATATATATATATATATATATATAGTTTACTGTAGTAAAGGCTAAAGTATATGGTATATTCTTTGGCATCACTGCAAAAACACTCCTATCTTTATTTTTAAAAGTGTGTTTTGTGAGTGTGTAGTCCTGTTTTCCATTATTTATTTCCAGTTTAAAAGAACACTTCACTTTTTTGAAAAAAAAAGGCAACTCCCATGGCGTTAACCAGTTGAGATTTACCATTTTTAAATCCATTAAGCCAATCTCTGGAAGGTCTGAATGGAGCACTTTTAACTTAGCTTCGCATTGATCATTGAATTGGATTAGACCATTAGCATCTCGCAAAAAAATGACCAAAGAGTTTCCATAATCTTCTTATTTAAAGCTTGACTCTTCTATATTTATATAATTTAAAATGAATATTCAGTATCATTTTAAGCTCAATCTAGCTTAATAATCAAGGAACTTTGTTGCCGCACAACACGCAATGATATTAGAGAAAAATTATGTAAACTCTTTGGTCATTTTTGAGTGAGATGCTAATGGTCTAATCTGATTCAATGATCTATGCTAAGCTAAGCTAAAAGTGCTTTCGCAAGTCAGAGATTGAATAAATGGATGAAAAAACTGTTTAACCCTAGGGGAATTGTAAAATGAGCCTATGTCCAAAAAAAGGTGTAGTGTTCCTTTAAGAGTCCTCTAATGCTTTCCCATCATTCCGCACAAGTTTGTGCTGTAGGGTTACAGAGGTCGGCCACACACACGCACACATGGAGTGTGATGCATGTGCAGGAAGAAGCGCTCATAATGTATCCGCCGCGTGGACCTTGGCGTATTAGCCGTGTCTGTTTATCTCTGGTATTCTCCAGAACCGTCACTTGTGTAAAGATTATAGTTGATGGAAAACACAAACTGAACTGGCAGATGACAGATGTGCAGAATTCCAGAAAACCACGCTGTGTTTAAATGACGCTAAAGAGCTTCATGAGCTGCTGCTTTTTTGTTTAAGAATTAAACACAGCGCTAAAGCTTCTGTTTTGCACTTTGATAACACTTTGAGCTCTGGTAAATTTTAAGATGTTGTTTTTTTTTTTACTTTTGTGGTTAAGAAGAGTTTTTTTTTTTTTTGTCAGAGGATCGCTTTAGTCATGGGCACCACATTTATCTGTTCTTTGAGCTGCAGGATGTTCTGTGTGTTTGTGTGTGCATGTGTGTGTATGCGTGTGTATGTGAATCTTGTTTCATCTGTGTCTGGCTTGGCTCTGTGGTTTAACTCTGGCATGTTGCTCAGGTCTTATTCTTTTGATGTGCCAACAGTGCAGCGAAAACCTGCTGCAAAGCAAACTTATGAGTAGCCCACATATAAGCCACATCAGACAAGGATTTAACTGATGGATGATTATTGTTTTGTTTTTTGAATTTTTTGAATTTATTTATTTAACAAGGACATGCACAAAATTACATTAACCTCAAAAAGGAAAGATGCATTGTGCCAGGTTTGAGCAAGGTTGCTATTTTTCACCTGCAGTCCCTGGACAGGTAAATCTTAAAGCAATCAGAGACAAAATAAATAAATAATTAAATAAATAAATAAATAAATAAATACATACATAAATAAAATAATTAAACAAAATTAAATAAATACATAAAAATATAAAAAAATAAATAAATAAATGAATAAAATAAATAAATAAATAAATGTAAATAAAATAAAATAAACAAATAAAAATATAAATACATAAATAAAAAATAAATAATATTAAGTAATAAAAAAATCTAATAAAAAATAAATAAATGAATAAAAATAAATAAATAATTAAAAATAAATAAATAAATAAATAAAAATAAATAGATAAATTTTAATAAAACTAAATACAATAAATAAATACAAATATAATTAATAAATAAATAAAAATAAAATAATAAAATGTTTTTATTGATCTATTTGATTATTTTATTTTTATTTTATATATATATATATATATATATATATATATATATATATATATATATAAATTTATAATAATGATAATTTATTTCAATTATTATATATATATTTATGTAATTAATAATTGTTATATATAATTTTATTAAATAAATAATAATTTTATATTATAATAATTGTGTATATATATTGTTTTTATTCTAGTATTCTATTGATTTATTTGTAGTTTAATGTATTCTATTTTTGTTAAATGTTGCTCTTTTTATTATATATTATTAGTATTTATTTATTAGTATATATTATTGTATTTGAGTGGTAGAGGTATTTTAATGTATTATTGTATAGTATTTTTATAATTGATTTGTTTATTATGTATTGTGTGTATTTTCTATGTATTATTTACAAACTGTTAAAGATGACAAGCAATATAGCTGGCTCAGTGGTTAACACTGTCGCCTCACAGCAAGAAGGTTGCTGGTTCGAGCCTCGGCTGGACCAGTTGGCATTTCTGTGTGGAGATTGCATGTTCTCCCAGTGTTGGCGTGGGTTTCCTCTGGGTGCTCCGGTTTCCCACACAGCCCAAAGACATGCGGTACAGGTGAACTGAATAAGCTTAATTGTCCGTAGTGTATGTGTGTGAATGAGTATGTATGGATGTAACTTAGTAATTTGATCACACTTTGAGGACATTTATCGCACATACTAGTACAGAAAATTGTCAGTTTGCTCTAAGTTCAGTGTTGAACTGATTTGAAACGGCTCAGCTAGTGATTTGGTTGGCAGACGGACAGGTTTTTATCAGGTGTAAGCGAGCAGCTTGCGTTAGCAGCTAGTCAAACATTAGCGCTAAGTGCTAATGCTTTATTTATGTTGCAGCCTCCTTACCGTTTCCTTTCCAGAAATAGGTTTGGATGTGATTGTTAAACGAGGCCCGGCTGATCAATATGAGCCTGTGCTGTTTCAGTGAGAGTGTGGAGGAGATGAGGAACATCCTGGAGCTCTTTTTTTTGTCTCCAGTTTCTCTGCTCTGCTCTGGAGGTGAGAGATATACTCAACAGCGGCTGATGAATGGAGAAATAACAGGGCTTTCATTATCGTGGAGATACAGGCTTTTATTAGAGCAGGTTTGGGTTGTTGCTAAAAGGAATGCAGTTATATTATTTATTAAATTAACATTAAATTGTTTTATTAACGTCTACTCCAACCCTCACAGTAATGTAAAAGCAGTAATTATTAATATTATTTATTAAATTACCCATTAAAATGTATTTCATTAACATCTACCCCAACCCAAACTCTAAACCAAACTCTCACAATAATGTAAAAATATGATTTATTGTTGTACAGGGTTACAAAAGGGATGCTATATTGATGTGAGTACCTTCAGCTGTATACCATCTAGAATTCTCTGAGGTTTTCTGGTGCATTATTTTAAGATAATATTCATTCATTCATTTTCTTTTCGGCTTAGTCCCTTTATTAATCTGGGGTCACACAGCGGAATGAACCGCCGACTTATCCAGCATATGTTTTATGCAGCGAATGCCCTTCCAACTGCAACCCATCACTGGGAACGCCTATACACTCTCATTCACACTCATACACTACGGACAACTTTAGCTTACCCAATTCACCTGTACGCATGTCTTTGGACTGTGGGGGAAACTGGAGCACCTGAGGAAACCCACTTGAACACGGGGAGAACATGCAAACTCCACACAGAAATATCAACTGACCCAACCGAGGCTCGAACCAGCGACCTTCTTGCTGTGAGGCGACAGCGCTACCCACCGCACCACCACTTAAAATAATATTATAGATATTTTAATAATAATATCGGGTGACGTAATGTCGCAGTGGGTAGCACAATCGCCTAACAGCAAGAAGGTGGCTGTTTCCAGCCTCAGCTGGGTCAGTTGGCATTTCTGTGTGGAGTTTGCATGTTCTCCACTTGTTCGTGTGGGTTTCCTCTGGGTGCTCCAGTATCCCCCTCAAGTCCAAAGACGTGGTACAGGTGAATTGGGTGGGCTAAATTGTCCGTAGCGTGTGAATGGGAGTGTATAGATGTTTCCCAGTGATGGGTTGCAGCTGGAAGAGCATCCGCTGTGTAAAACATAAGCTGGATAAGTTGGCGGTTCATTCCGCTGTGGCGAACCCGGATTAATGTAGGGACTAAGCCGAAAAGAAAATGAATGAATAAATATATTTTAATAATTTTGTGAATAATATTCATTGTATTGGTTTTACATTATTTTTTTTATTATTAATTACAGATATAAAGATGTATAAATAAGATATAAATATAAAATTTTGCCTATACTTGTCGAACCGTTGATTTTGAAATTGATTTAATTTTTGTTTATTAAGAGATGTTATTTTAGTAGTGTATATTTAAATATCTTAATCAATATTTTCTCACATTTTTTGTTTCAAATATTTATATTTAGTTTATATATAAATATATATTCTGTTCAGACTTAATGTAAACATGTTATTTTTTTATTTTTTATTTTAAATAAATATTTTAAATATAAATATTTTATATTTTAAACAATAATTAGACATTTAAACAAATAGCTATATTTATTGCTTCATCATATACTTCATCATATTTATTCATTCATTTTCCTTCAGCTTAATCTTTTTATTCATCAGGGGTTGCCACAGCGGAATGAACCGTCAACTTACCCAGCATCCAATTCACCTGTAGCACATGTGTTTTGACTGTGAGGGAAACTGGAACACCCGGAGGAAACCCATGTGAACACGAGAAGAACATGCAAACTCCACACAGAAATGCTAACTGGCACAACCTAGGCTCAAACCAGCAACCTTCTTGCTGTGAGGCAACAGTGCTAACCACTGAGCCACCGTGCTACCCCTATCATTTTATTGTTATTTTTAAATTTTTAAGTTTAAGTATTTGTTTATATAAAATCAAAATGTAAATAAAATATTTACATTAAGTCTAAGCAGAATTTTTTTGTTCTATTTAGACTTTTTTAGAATTTTTATTATTTTATTTTATAAATATTTTAAATATAGATATTTTATATTTAAAAAATATTAAATATTTAAGTTTTACTTAGTTAATTGACATTTTGTTTTCATTTCTAATTTTATAATTTCTTTCATTTCTAATAGTTTTAGAAATATCTCAGCAAATTGGTAAGATCCCATTAATTTGCGGTCAAAAATGAGGCTTGCTGTTGGACTTTCTCTAGCAACCACATAACAATAATGCCAAAACTACATCATTGCAATCTCACAGTGATGCGTTAAAATACGGTAACACTTTATTTTGATGGTCTATTTGAGTATTAGTAGACTGTCTGCTTAATATCTGTTGATACTGCTGCTAAACAGATATTTTACTGACTTAAGAAACTTTGCAAGTAGATGTCAACTTAGACTAACCCTAACCCTGACCCCAACCTAACAGTCTACTGTAGATGCAGTGTAACTTAAATTTAACAAATGGACCATCAAAATAAAAAAAAGTAAAATAAAAAATAAGTGTGACCTAAAATACTAATTACTCTGCATGTTTTGTTGTAATTTATTTACGTTTGCACCATTTTCTCATGAATACATCTATAAGCTGTGCCTATGAATATGACTACAAAATCATTTGTCATGTCAGAAAAAATCACTAAACTCAAAGGGTGAGGAGAGACCATGTCAGCAGAGATGGTTTGATTGTTAGAGAGAGGACAGAAAGGACAAAATAAATGGAGGATTGGAGAGCTGGAAAAGATCAGTCCAGACCTGGTGAAACGAGATACCGCAGGAGTGCCTGCAAATGCCTCTCTCATAGAGAAAGGTATGTACTGTAAAGGACTTGGAAGTAGAAAGAGTGTTTTGTGAAGAGCCGCTGGTTGTGCGTCCTCTCCCCCCTGATGGTGTGCTGGAGTGGGCATCGCTCGAGCCACGGGGGATAATGCTTTGTCTAGACAAGCGGAGGTCAATTCATTAACCACTGATTTCTTCCCAGTGCTTCTGTCCTGGAGCACACAGAGGAGAACAAGCAGACCTCTGCAGCACATCACTAACACTAAAACACTAAGATGGGATTGAGATGGGATTTACAAGATAAGAAAAAGTCAGAATTGTGAGATGTAAACTTGGAATTCTGACCTTTTTTCTTGCAATTCTGAATCAGTTCTGCATTTTTTGTTTGAATTATTTATATTTAATTTTCATTTCAGCAACATTTTTTTAAATCTTTTTATAAATAAATTTTAATTTGATAAAAAATAATTTGTTTTATTATTTAATGTTTTTATTATATACAATATAATTATAACATATAAATATTTATCTTTAGCCTTAATTTAAATCTTATACTATATATACTTACTGAGGGCGACGCGGTAGTTAGTGCTGTCGCCTCACAGCCAGAAGGTCGCTGGTTTGAGCCTCGGCTTGGTCAGTTGGCATTTCTGTGTGGAGTTTGCATGTTCTCCCCGAGTTCACGTGCGTTTCTTCCGGGTGCTCCGGTTTCCCCCCACAAGTCCAAAGACATGAGGTACAGGTGAATTGGGTAAGCTAAACTGTCTGTAGTGTATGTGTGTGAATGAGAGTGTATGAGTGTTTACCAGTGAACGGTTGCAGCTGGAAGGGCATCCGCTGCGTAAAACAAATGCTGTATAAGTTGCCGGTTCATGGCGCTGTGGCGACCCCAGATTAATAAAGTGACTAATCCGAAAAAGAAAATGAATGAATGAATGAATAAACTCACTGGCCACTTTATTAGGTACAGTAGTACCTGGTGCTTTTGCCTTTAGAACTGACTTAATCCTCCGTGGCATAGATTCAACAAGGTACTGGAAATATTATCCATATATCCATACATATCCATGATGGAATCTCCCGTTCCACCACATCCCAAGGTTCTCTATTGGATTGAGGTCTTGTGACTGTTGAGGCCATTTGAGTACAGTGAAATCATTGTCATGTTCAAGAAACCAGTCTGAGATGATTTGCGCTTAATGACATGGTGTGTTATCCTGCTGGAATTAGCCATCTGAAGATGTGTACACTGTGGTCATAAAGGGATGGACATGGTCAGCAACAATACTCAGGTAGGCTGTGGCATTGACACAATGCTTAATTGGTACTAATGGGCCCAAAGTGTGCCAAGAAAATATCCCCCACACCATTACACCACCACCACCAGCCTGAACCATTAATACAAGGCAGGATGGATCCATGCTTTCATGTTGTTGATGCCAAATTCTTACCCTACCATCCGACTGTCGCATCTGAAATCAAGACTCATCAGACCAGGCAACGTTTTTCCAATCTTCTATCCAAATTTGGTGAGCCTGTGCGAATTGTAGCCTCAGTTTCATGTTCTTAGCTGACAGGAGGGGCACCCGGTGTGGTCTTCTGCTGCTGTTGCCCATCTGCCTCAAAGTTGGACGTGTTGTGCGTTCAGAGATGCTCTTGTTGTAACGAGTGGTTATTTGAGTTACTGTGGCCTCTCTATCAGCTCAAACCAGTCTGGCCATTCTCCTCTGACCTCTGCCATCAGCAAGGCATTTGCGCCCACAGAACTGCCGCTCATCTGGAATCATCAACCATGCCATGTTCAAAGTCATTTAAATCACCTTTCTTCCCAAGTGCTTGAGTTGGATAGGTGTACCCAATAAAGTAGCCGGTGAGTGTACATAGCTTTATGTATATTATTTACTTTACATTTATTTACTTTTTGCTTAATTTTTTTAAATGTATTTCAAATATACTGTAAATATAAAAATATCATTTTTTTCTTCACAATTTATGTATTGCATTGCTGACTCTTTTTTTTCTTCTTGTAATTTATAGTTTAATTGTATCTTATAACTGTGATATTTGTTTCAATTTCAATTTAGTTTTTATTCTTGGAATTAGTTTTCTTGTCTTGCAATTTAAAGTTTTTAGCAAAATTTTCTTTCTTAATTATTACTCAAAAAAGAGACACAAACATAGAAGGAAAAAGTCAGAATACCAAGATGTAAACTGTGAATTACTTGCAATATAGGAGAAATTAACTCACAATCGCAAGAAAACATTCAGAATTGTGAGGTATGAACCCATTGGAGAAAATAGGAATATATAAATAGTAAACAAGCTCTCGTAGGACAAGCACTTATGCTCAACCTTTTAGCCTGACAGCAGCCATGTTTATATAATTTATAGGCTTTTTTATTCGTAATCATATTTCCATGTACTTCTTCTCCATAGAGTAAACAAGCTTAAAGTTTGGACCGGTGCCTCTATTTAATCCCAGATCTCCTCATTCCTTCCAAAATAAAAAAATAGATTATCCATTGGTGAACAAATGGAGTAATGGTTCGTCCCGCAATAAACTGACCATTAGCATTTCAACGGATTGCTTGTATAGGGCAGATGAATAGCCCATTGGTATGTTGGTGGCAGTGCATTAAACCAACCCGCCGTATGTGTGTGTGTATGCTGAAAGCTGGCTGGCACTGCCAAAAGCATTCCAGCATTGTAAATGCGAAACAATAGCGCAGACTGCATGTGTTCTCGCTGCAGTGTTGAGAAATTCCAATAAACGTCAACAGTTGAGTTTGTACGATATCAGTGCATAAACATCATTCTCACAGTGGCTGTCGTCTCTAGGCTGTAAACGCTTGGATCAGACTCGCGCTGAACAGCTGCAGAGTTACTGAGGTTCAGTGGGAATGAATGCATTGTTGTTTGAAGATAACATTCTGACCGTTTGAACTCTCTTTAAATTAAATTACTGCGCTTTGGTTAACAATGTGTCTGTGTGTGAAACAGGGCTGTGCAGCATTCGCAATGAAAAACGTGGCTGTTGTTCAATAAAATAAAAACATTGAGTAAAAGTTTGACCTAAGATGTTAATATTTGTTTTATTCTATGAAGAACTTTTAAGGGCTCATTCACTCAGGTCCCGTTTACACTGCCAGTTAAATGTGACCCAATTCCGATTTTTTGCTCATATGTGACACAGATCGGATCTGTTCTATGACCGTGTGAACATGAAAAAAACGCATGCATTCGGATATTCAGAGATCGGTTTCAGACCTCCTTCATATGTGGAAATAAATCAGATATAAATCGGATATGTGACAATGCGACTATCATGTGAACAGGCAGATCGGATTTATTGAGGCATTCTGTTTTGTACATCATTAAACAATGTGGTACTTCTCCCCGGACGTAGAAGGATGAGCGTGTGTGGAGACGCCGACGCGGTAAACAACAACAACAGAGAAAACATGGAGGAGGAAAGTGGTCAGTCGCCACAATTTGCTCCCACCAGACCTGAGATCTCTCCCGTACCCACAAATTCCTCTGAATGGTGGAGGACAACATATGTAAACCATAGGCGCAAGCTGAGTTGACGGCCCTTTCCCTCCTCCTCCGCCTCAAAATCATTTTAAAGTTGGGTGAACTTCGCATATTTCGCAAAGCTAAAAGCAATTTCTTCCATCGGGGCAAGTGTGGTGCAGATGCTAGAACCCGCTTTTACGCATGCGTGACATCGTAAATTGTATGGCAAGTGTAAACACATGAATTGGATATGGGTCACAATTAAAAGAACGTGTAAACGGACAGGCAAAAAAAATAGATATAGGCAACAAATCGGAATTAGGCATCAAGACCTGACAGTGTAAACGGGCGTTAGTGGCTTTTTTTTTTTTAAACAGAATATTCTTCAGAATATGTTTATTTGTGTTCAACAGAAGTAATTAGACCCAATTGGACTAAATCAGCAAACTTGAGTCCATCTGATTGGGTTAAACTTCAAACTATTTTAAAACAATGTTGAAAATAAAACCTCCACAGTATTTTTTTGTTTTGACTATAGATGTTGTTGTTTTTTTCCTCATGTATACCTCAGAATATATTCATTTGTGTTCAACAGAAGTAAGATAAAAATTTGGATTTTTGAATAAACTATCCCTTTAATTCAAATGCAGGACATTTCAAAGGCATTCTGATTGGTTTCAAACTTTGGCTAAGAGTATGTAGATGATAGTTTCTGTCCCTTTCCATGATGTAATGATGTGCATAACCCAATACTTGGTGGGACTGGATTGGACTAAATCATGGCAAAAACACTCATAACTTAGCCGTGATGATTTAGATAGCGGAGTTGTTGCGCCGGGGTAATCTGAAGCATCAGCTGTCCTCCAGACTAGATTACCACTCATGTCTGACGCAAAGAATTCCAGGGACGATCCAACTGATCAGCCGATGCTACAGGAGATTTATTACTTTCCAGGCTCCGTCCCTACCTCTGACAAACACACACACACAGAGAGGCAGACAGACAGACAGAGAGCCACTGACCATGTACAAATTATTTTTAGCTTAAAGAGCTGGCAAAGAAAAGCATAATCCAAGGAGTGACATCTGGCCTAGTAGCTTATGGGATTAACATAGGGCCCTTGCTCCTAATAGCAATAGCGGATGTTCCTCATTGCTAGCTCCATCAACAAATTGCCTGGGAAGTCCTATTTAAATTATAAAATGTATTTCATCTCGTGTGTAGATACATACTGTGGTAAATAAATGGTCTGTATAAACTCAACATAGTGTATGCTGTTTTGGTTTATAAGGGAAAGATTATGAACACTGCATATAGGTTAGGATTTAAATGGATTGTAAATGCATATGCCATATAGATTGTACATTCAGCATCTTTTGAACGTGTAATCGACTTTTAAAACCCCAAGAATCCCTGCACTGGAAAGCCGAAGCCAGATTGAAATCTTTCAGCGACACTGTCAAATCTAAGCGAGTAAACGAAAGCAGAGAATCAGGAAGGTGATTTTAAAATTGTAACTGTCAAGACAATGATCAAGTGTTCATGTAAGTTTCCTCTGTATGTTTTCCTGTCTTGGGAATTTTGTTGCGTCAAGGAATTCCTGAAACCAAATGAGATTCATTATCTGTTTGTAAGATGAGCCCACAAAGAAAAAGCGGTTATTCTTATACAGTACTGTAGATGTTCATTTGTGTGGAAAACATCATAAGAGATCCATTGTCTATCCTTTGCGGGGAAGATATATTCCAGTCAGGCTGTCATAATGTCATTACAAACCTTTTTTTACTGTTAGGTTTTTCCATGGAACATTCAAAGTTTTTATGATGACAGTTTATGGTAATCTCAACTGTGGATCAAAAAGGTCATAAAGAATCCTAAAAGTATTTACAGTATAAGCTATAGAGGTTAATTTATACTTCTGCATTGAGTGATCGGCGTGACCCACGGCGCCTGCCTTGCGTGCAGTCATGCATTTATACTTCTGCGCGCTGTGTGTGTTGCTCTGCAATAACAAATGCTAGCTGGCAGTAGGTCTTTATGTTCCTCTGTGTCGGGTTTCTTTGCAGGTGTTTTGCTTTTTCTGAACGCTACAAGTAGCTTAAACTCGCTCATTCAGAGGAGGGAACTGGCGGACGTGTAACAACTTTAATTATGAGGTAAACACAAAACAAAAGTTTCCATCTGGGGCTCCTTCCTGGGACTCCACACTTGTAAACAATGGCTCCATCAGGCTCGCGGCTCTCAGCACTGCCCACTCTCATCACAGCTACCAAGTCGACCAATCACAGAGCTTGTTACGACGTGTAGTTAAATTTTTTGAGAGGTGCACGTCAGCATTGGCGTCGGCCATGGCGAGGGCTATTCGACTGCGCGAAGGCTGCGCTGGACCAAAGCGCAATTCAAAGGGCCCATGGCGTTTAGGGGCCCCCAGAGATATTATTAGGGGCCTTTTCACTTGCGTCCGCTATCTCCCAACTACCCCACTCTTCACTTACGTCCGCGATTTCCGCCCCTTCCACATGCACTCCCCACTCTTCACTTACATCTGTGACCCCACCCACCTTCGCGAAATTGAAGTTAATGCTTTCATATGGCTGGAGCATACATATGCGCTTGACGCAGAAGTATAAATCAGCCTTAAGAGTTTTAAAGGCATAGTGACAAACCAACATTTCATAAGATTTCACTCAAACGTGGGAATTTGCCATCATTTACTCATCATTATGTTATGTCCAAAACCACAGTGTCATATTCAATATGAACATAAAATGCTTCAAGTCAGTAAATAATGGTCATACATTTTTGAAATTATATAGAAGTGAGTACTATGTGATAAGAATATGTGAAACTGTTATTTGCTGAAAATCGTTCCAATTTATTACTGATCTCAAATAAATATTTTAGTGTGAAAGGTTAATATATTGACTGCAGTGTTTCCTCTAGGATTTTTTTCCAGCTGTGACGGCAGACTCTGTTGGGACTTTTACACAGATTTACCAACTACCTGTGGCGTTATTTCAATGACAAATGTTGTGAGTGCAGTATTACAAGTAGAGATCACATTTATGTATTATGAGCATGCGAATCTCTGCTTGTGTGCCGATTTCCTCTGTTTGTGCACAAAACTTATTGCACGCCCTCAAATATACGCTGCCCAAGTGCAGGTTTTCTTGTGCGCTTTCAAATAAACGCTGCCGAAGTGCGATTTAGTGTGTTTATGTAACAAGTATGTCTCCAACATTTTTACATTATTAGATTTGCTAGGAATATTTATGAATGTCTCTAATAAACCTACCGAGCGGCATTAATGCGTCCTGAAGTAAAGTGAAACAGCCATATACTCCAGCAAGATAAAGTCATCTATAAATATTAAAGTATTATAAAGCATTATCTATTATCTATAAAGTATAATTATGGAAACTGTGTTCATCCTAACTGAAAGCTACGCCGTTTTTGCTAGCCTCACGCACCTGTCAGTCAGTCAGTCAGTCAGCATGTCGCCTTAAAGGGTTAAACAAATGACACACAGCACTATTACACAAAGTCCACGCTGTTATAATTCACTTGACCTTTTAACACGTTTTGGTGCGATTATAACCCGCTATTAAAAAACAACAATGACTGAATGTTTTGAATGAGTAGTAATGTAGCAGTGGCGGGGTGAATTTTGGTGTGGCACCCCGCCATGGAAGAATGAATGTAGAGGAAACCATGGATTGGAGGTATTGACGAAAATAAACTACAGAAAAAAAGAGCTGCATTTTTACATATTTTCCCTTAAATTGTCTTCTTGTTCAATAGACAAAAAATGTTGTGTGAACCCAAATTATGCGTATCAAAAACAACCAAAAATTGGGTTTTTGTCAACCCAAATTTGGTTAAAAATGAACAAAAGCAAGAAATGGATTACAAATGTGTTCAAAAATGTAACGCAGGGGCTGACTTTGTCCAATATTTTAACCAGATGCAGTATTTTCTTTAAATATATAAACTATTATATATGACTTGAAGAATAATTGAATAGAGCATCAATCACATGTCAGTCATTCAGGGTTGATAAAGAATGTGAGAGGTTTTAAAACACTGCTTGTATACAGTATTTGTGCCTCGGATAATTTTTGATTCATATTTGAGGCAGATTATGATAATTGTGATGTTCTATTGAGCAGTCAATATGTGAGCTCATCTGCATGTGTGGTGAGATTTGCAGCCTTTTTATTTCCTACTGCACTAATTTAGGCCACTTTGGAGATTCTGTAAATAGTGCATTACAGCACGCGCTGAATGTAATCCTCTCTGAACTGTAATCATTATTTTAGCACTACAAACTGTGCTGTTCGTGACGGCTATTTCTGGACTGTTGTTTGCTTGGAGAAGCGCTGTCCTTTCTGAGTTCCCAGAAGCACAAATCCCCCTCAGTTCTGCTTCTGTTGTTTTGTTTTGAGGATCTGATGTTGAGATGTTATTCAGATGTTTCAGGTTTAAGTGCTTTCTTGTTTTTTGTAAATGCCTCTGGGAAAGTGATGTGCATCTCTCTTAGGTTAACGCTTCGATGTGTTGCATGCATAGGCTGCATTTTTTTTGTGGAGGAAATTGCAATCATTCTTTGAGACTCACGCAAATGACCATGAGTTTTGGTGGTCCTTACATACGTAGTACATTGTTTTTTATAGAAAGTCTGTGGGGACAGTAAAGAATCAATATTTAAAGGATAAATATATTACAATTATACAGGTTAAGATAAGCGTATCGAAACATTTGTCAGGAATGTTCTTCTGAAAATATTTTTTCATTTAATTTGTCAAGGTTATACAAAAAAAAGCTATATTTGCAACAGAAGCAGCCACAAACCTTACTGGAAAAATAGTCATGCATGTGTGGATTTTCTCACCACGTGGATTCACTTTATGTAGAAATGTTCATAAAGATATATGCGTATAAATGTGGTGAAATCAGTCCAGGTGCTGCCCTGAAGCTGACTCCTTCAACTTTGGTTTCAAGTCTCAACACTGCTGAGCAATCAAATCAAAAGTGTGCAAGGTATTTGTACAGCGGCTATTTTATAAGTTAGCATCTGGACTCTGACTCTATTAAACTGGCCTGCCATGACCTGTAGGATTTTTATTTAAAGCTTATACTCGAGTTTCAATCCAAGTCTCACATTCCCTCTCTCTCTCTCTTCCTTCAGGTATGGCCTCGCAAGTGCAAGTCTTCTCCCCTCACACTCTCCAGTCAAGTGCCTTCTTTAGCGTGAAGAAACTGAAGGTGGAGCAGAGTTGCAACTGGGATATGACAGGGTACGGCACGCACAGCAAGGTCTACAGTCAGAACAGCAAGCAGAGTGTCTCAGTCGCCCCTGTGGGCATCAACGGCGGCAGTCTCCAGGTCTCCAACTCTTCCCTGTCCTACGAACAGGCCCTACTCTTCCCGGCCGGCTCGGGGCACATTGTTGTGGCCTCAGCCAGCAGCACGTCTGGGGCAGCTGGTCAACTGTTGGGCAGCACCGGTAGCAGTGGAAGCGGCAGCGGAGGCCATAACCTGACGCGCCGCAGCACCGTCAGTCTGCTGGACACGTACCAGCGATGCGGGCTTAAGCGCAAAAGTGAGGAACTTGACAACAACAACGGCAGTGGCAGTGGGAGTAGTGTGCATGTGGTTGAGGAGCAGCATCCGCCGGCACCCATGATCCAGAACAACGTGCAGAGCGGGGCCACCGTCGCGACCGCGACCGCCTCCACCACAGCCACATCCAAGAACAGTGGCGCCAACAGTGAGGGCGACTATCAGCTCCTGCAGCATGAAGTGCTGTGCTCCATGACCAACACCTACGAGGTGCTAGAGTTCCTGGGTCGAGGGACGTTCGGGCAAGTGGTGAAGTGCTGGAAACGGGGCACCAGTGAGATCGTGGCCATCAAGATCCTGAAGAACCACCCTTCCTATGCGAGGCAGGGCCAGATCGAGGTGAGCATACTGGCGCGGCTAAGCACGGAGAGCGCGGACGACTACAACTTCGTTCGAGCGTACGAGTGCTTCCAGCACAAGAACCACACGTGCCTGGTCTTCGAGATGTTGGAGCAGAACCTGTACGACTTCCTCAAGCAGAACAAGTTCAGCCCGTTGCCGCTCAAGTACATCCGACCGATTCTGCAGCAGGTCGCCACTGCCCTGATGAAGCTCAAGAGCCTCGGACTGATCCACGCCGACTTGAAGCCTGAGAACATCATGCTTGTAGACCCAGCCCGCCAACCCTACAGGGTCAAAGTGATCGACTTCGGATCTGCTAGTCACGTCTCCAAAGCGGTGTGCTCCACCTACCTGCAGTCTAGATACTATAGGTAAGGCGCTGATCTTATCATCCCTTTATCAGAGTCATTGCTTTGTTTTGGTTTCTGAATGGACATTCTGGCTAGATTAAGATTCTTGTGCCTCATTTCCCATAGATATTTACATTAGATGTCACCATGCTATTATTGTCTATTGGAAGGATGCATCAATAGAGCCGCCATTTTAGTACAGGGTAGCACTCTTTTGAAATGAATGTGGGACCAAGATGTAGTGGAGGACTGGCCATCCGTAGCCATAGATATATGCACATATATAGATATATCTATGAACGGGAGTTCTTCTGGTGGCCAATATGCAAATATTTTTTTCAATTACGAAAATTATAATTTTACATCACTTTTCTACATCGATGGATACGTGATCGCACAGGCATTCCTGACAAAGAGCATGTGTTTGTGTGCATGGAAATGTATTATCCTCCCTCCCTGTTAAATTTGATCTAATCCGTGTTCTGAAACACAAACCTTATCCTGCTTTTACTTCTTATTCTAACAGAGGGAGCGATTTGTTTGTGAATGAATCCCCGTTATAAACGACTTGTTCACATAGCCGACAATAACACAAGTTTCTGGCAGCATCTTGTCATATATCATTTACATTTTTTGCTGATTTTATACAACAAAACTAGCAAAAGCCCAGTATTTAGTGTGAATTGGTGCTACTTTTCCTTATGGTCAGTGCAGTAAGAGACTGTATTATCATCAATACTTGTTTAGCACAAAAGTTTGTAACATACAAAAACGTAAAAAATTAAATTTTACCTATGAAATGTTATGCATCTATACTTTGTTGTGTATGTTTGCTCATTACTACACCCGTATGCAGCGCAAAAGTCCAGCATCTTCACATTGGCTTTAGTCTTGACTAAGTGCGGTTGAATGACATTTGTCCTAGGAGCACTGTACAAATGCGACGGCGCTATTGACGCATGCTCAGGGTTCGTATGATATATCTAGTGTATATATCTATGCTCATTTCCTATGAATCGCGTTTTTTGTTTTTATCTCTCTTTTTGAATTGAATATTTTACTTGTGAGCGCTACATATGGTATCACAACTTGTTTTTGTTTCATGGATAAGAGTTTATTTTGTTTTGCTGTCACCATAGTTTTTGTTTCATAGACATGAGTTTATTTTGTTTTGCTTATTCACTTTGGTTTTAAAAGAAAAGTTTTACCACACAGAAGAACTATTTCTTGGTACTTATTTAACTTAAAGTTTTCATTATGTTTTTATTTGCAGTTGAGAATTTGATTGCTTTTGACCTTATAAAGACACTGAGACTACTTACACAGATTTAAAGGGATAGTTCACCAAAAATTAAACATTCTATCATCCTTCACTCACCATGTCACAAACCTGTCTGTTGAACAAAAAAAAGTTATTTTATAGTGTTAGTTTTTCCTACTATTCCTACACACTGGATTTAAACATTTTTCAGAATATCTTCTTTTGTGTTCAATGGAAAAAAGAAACTCATTAAGGTTTAGAGCCACTTGAGGAGAAGTAAATAGTGAGTAGGTTTTCATTTTTGCGTGAACTATCCCTTTAAGTATTACAGTGTTATGCATTCGCTGTATTGTCTACTCTACTATGATTTGCCTTGAGTATTATGAAATATTTTCTATATCCAGTATGCATTGGCTGCATTTTGTATCTCTCTTTTTTTAATTGAATATTTTACCTTGCGAACACTACATATAGTGTTATGACTAGTTTTTGTTTCATAGACATGAGTTTATTTTGTTTTGCTAATTTACTTTGGTGTTAAAAGAAAAGTTTTACCATGCAGAACTATTTCTTGGTACTTATTTAAATTAAAGTTTTCATTATGTTTTTATTTGCAGTTGAGAATCTGATTGCTTTTGACCTTATAAAGACACTGAGACTACTTACACAGATTTAAAGGGATAGTTCACCAAAAACTAAACATTCTGTCATCATTCACTCACCATGTCACAAACCTGTCTGTTTTATAGTGCTAGTTTTTCCTACTATTCCTACATACTGGATTCAAACATTTTTCAGAATATCTTCTTTTGTGTTCAATGGAAAAAAGAAACTCATTAACATTTGGAACCACTTGAGAAGTAAATAGTGAGTATATTTTCATTTTTGCGTGAACTATCCCTTTAAGTATTACAGCGTTATGCATTCGCTGTATTGTTTGTCTACTATACTATGATTTGCCTTGAGTATTATGAAATATTTTCTATATCCAGTGTGCATCGACTGCGTTTTGTATCTCTTTTTAAATTGAATTTTTTACCTTGCGAACACTTGGTGTTAAAAGAACTATTTCTTGATACTTATTTAACTTAAAGTTTTCATTATGTTTTTATTTGCAGTTGAGAATCTGATTGCTTTTGGCCTTATAAAGACACTGAGGCTACTTACACAGATTTAAAGGGATAGTTCACACAAAACTGAACATTTTGAACATCATTCACTCACCATGTCACAAACCTGTCTGTTGAACAAAAAAAAGTTATTTTTTAGTGTTAATTTTTAGTACTATTTCTACTTACTGGGTTCATACATTTTTCATAATATCTTCTTTTGTGTTCAATGGAAAAAAGAAAGTAAGGAGAAGTAAATAGTGAGTAGATTGTCATTTTTGCGTGAACTATCCCTTTATGTATTACAGTGTTATGCATTCGCTGTATTGTTTGTCTACTATACCATGATTTGCAATGAGTATTATGAAATATTCTCTATATCCTGCAGCTTTGCCTTCTTTTATCATGCCGTGTAGTAAGGAAGTGCACATATTTAGTTAGTTTTTTTCCCCCTGGTGTTGTTTATGTTAAAATTCCACAGAACTTCCTCAACATGTGTGTTTAGATGGAGTCATAAAATTCAATGGCTTGCTGAGAACCTGCTTCCTTATCTTTTTTAATGTGATAAAACATGTTGTTGAGTTCTCCTTTGAAGATTAAAATAGACCGTTTACTGCGCTTTACAGCATGATGCAGCTTCATGGTGGCAGCAGCACCTGGGAGATATTTGCAGCTGATTTTATTATTTTTTTACGTTCCTCCTTTGGAGTGCCTAGTATGAAAAGCAATATATTGTACTATTGAAAAACAGCCTAAAGAAATGCAGAATCAAGCTGACTGTAAACAGGGGGTCATTTTCATTTCGGTTTACTACCCAGTCCAGCGCGCTCATCGCTACTTACCATCTCCCTTGGGATGAAGATATGGGGTCACCGTCAGTTCCTCGGCAATACTTCCCTGTAATCCACACCAGAGCGCCAACATTAGAAACAGATGCCTCACTTGAAAGCTGCTTATTTTTTTCCCCCCAGTCAACTCTTTCATTTACCTGTAGCCATTTGGGTTTGGGCCAGATTGAGCCGTTCTGGGTAGACGTAGACCTGGTTCACACAGAAGCTTGTTCTGTTGGGCAGAAAACAGGTTAGGTTATGGTTAAGTCTATGACCACACAGCCACTCGGAGAGAAGTCAAACGCAGGGGAATGAATGAATGTTGCCAGATGTGTTGCATTTATGATGCCATTGACTTCATTAATGAATGTGGCCAGATTGGCTATCGTTGTTAATTTTGCAAATGCTTTGTAGCTTGTAAAGTTTGAGTTGAAATTGGCCCTTGGTCATGTTTGGAAACTGCTGAAATGAGTGGACTGATTTTGCTGATATGATTGGTTTGTGCAGAGAAATAGATGAAAATAGATAAAGAAGGTCTGACATAAAATAAGCATTTCATTAATGTTTTATCACATGTTAAAGAACATTTGCCTCTAAATAATCTGCAATAATATTCCGTTTTTGCACTAATTGTCTTCATATTCTTAACAAACTGTGTAAAGTTGTTACTGTTTGGGAAAAGTACATTCTAATAGAGTATTTTTGCCCATGAGGTATAACTGAGAAGCTTGTGTCAATGTTTTAGACTGTGAATTAAGATGAGCTTAGTGCAAAAAGTAATACAGGAGCTGATATTACTATGAGCTTTGAGTCCTCTTCCTCCCAGCTGGAACGAAGAGGGGAAAAAGCTGACAATGAACAGAGTCACATCATCTGTCAGCCTTGTACATCTGGAGAGACTGAGCTAGAGGAAGAGAGAATAGTATATTGGAAGGCCTATTGCTAATGTGCATATTTCGTATTAAGGATTTGTTAAAACATCAATGCATAACCCATACTGCACCATTTAAAGTATATGTAATAACTGCATTATGGAGTGTCAGAGAAAAATTATTTTAGCTTCCTAAAGAAACTTTTACTGAGCTGTTCATTAAAAACATAAAATAAATTTCAATAACCTAAAGAGCAATTTTATCCAATTAAAGGGATATTTTTCCTCTCCATATGCACCAGACTCTTTTGTATAAGCACCCATACTTATTGGAAAACTGTGCAATTCTGAGTGTGCTCCACATAGGTGAGTGGGCTTGACAAACAACTTGTAGCCCAGCAGGCACAGGACATCAACATGACATCAGATTGATGTTGTACCCCAATGTTGTGGGACGTTGTATTCTGTTTAAAAAATGAAAATCATGTTGACGTCACAACCCAATGTCAGGCCGATCAATGTCCAACGTCAGACAGATGTTGCATTTTGGTTACTTTCCAACGCAACCTAAAAACAACAAGATATCAACGTCTAATGATGTTACAGCTTAACATTGTGTGGACGTTACCAATATGACATCTATTGGATTGTGGTTGCTGTACTTGACGAATGAATGTCAGTATTTGACGTCAATATGACGTTGGTTTAAGATGTTGGCTTGACGTTGGTTTTTAGTCACTTTCCAAACAACCTAAAATCAACAAAATATTAACATCATTTGACGTCGTTATTGAACGTCAAAATAACATTGTCCCTAGATGCTGGTCACCTAAATCCAACCTAATATCTTATGACGTTGTGTGTCTGCTAGGAGGACACACTCTTACCTTTCTATATCCTCGGAGGGAAAAAAGAGAAATAAAAACTTGTATCATTGCATTTATATACTAAAACTCTCTGAAAATTTCAAAGTACTTATTTTATCCTCACATGTAAGTTGCTTTGCATAAAAGGGTCTGCTAAAGGCAGATATTTTACCCAAAAATGCTTATTCATCATAAGCTAAACCTTCACTTGCACTAAACCTGATTGAGTTTCTGTTTTTCTGATCAACACACAAGAAGTTAATTTGAAGAAAGTCAGAAACTGGTAGCTATTGACTTTTCTTCACACAATAGTCTCCAATCTTCAAAATGTCCTGTTTTGTGTTTAATAGAAATTTGTAATTTAAACAGGTTTAGAATCCTTCGAAAGAGAGTAAACGGTAAACTGCTCCTTTAAGAAACTTTTACAGAATGGAAAGTTTCCAGGTTTGTGAGATGTTTTTAGTGGAACTTTTGTTTTTAAAAGGGCAGCAGAATGCAAGAATATTAAGCTCTTGACTCTGCTTTTTTATTATTTTTATTTAGACATGTTTTTAAAAATCATTATGAAGACTGACCAAGTCATTAAAATGGCACCACTAATCCGGGATCTGATCTGATGACATTATGGTCACAATACTAGTGTTTCCCAACGTTTGCATTTGACATTAACCACATAATTCCTGCAACGTAAGACTTGTTTTCAGAGAATGCATATTTAAATTAGTTCATTTAATCGTCTTAATTAATCACAGATGTTTATACACTCGTAAGTATAAATTAATTATTAATTATTATTTTAAATTATATATTTAAAATACACGGCGGTGCAGTGGCGCAGTAGGTAGTGCTGTCGCCTCACAGCATGAAGGTCACTGGTTCGAGCCTCGGCTGGATCAGTTGCCGTTTCTGTGTGGAGTTTGCATGTTCTCCCTGCGTAAAAGGACTACGTCGAAAAGAAAATGAATGAATGAATGAATATTCAAAATACACTTTTTGAAAAAAGTCTTAATAACCTCTGCAGTGTGGCGTCTCAAGCTCATTTGACTTATTTTACCCATAAACTAATGTAATTTTACTGGGAAAAAAGCAATTATTAAAAACTCATTAGGATGAAATGTTTTACATGTATAAAACCCCTCATACTTAACATAGAAGGAAGGGTCAAACCATATTTCTAAAGACTTTGGATTGGACTCATCCACCCAAGACACCATAGCAACTACATACTGTAGCACACCACTCTTTAGGAACCACATAGTGATGCCCTGGCAACCGCTAATTGCTCTATATGTTTTATCATTGATGTTAATTTATTGTTTATGACTTACAAAATTTTTTAATTAATCGTTCACGCCAAAATGATAATTACCTCACTCTACCTTGTGGTTTTAAACATTTGTGAGATTTTTTCTTCTGCTGAACACAATAGATATTTAGAAGAGCACTTGTTGACACTACCCATTGAATTCCATTCCAGTGTACACCTTTATGTCAAAACGACATCAAACTGACATCATCAGAAACTTGATGTGCACACATCGATGCCCTTTTGACCACCAAAAGAACAACACAAAAAGGATTATAATATAAGAAACTTTTCTGAAAGCTTCAATTCCAAGTTCCAAATTTACTCTGGATTGTGTAATTCCTACAATGCACGTAAAATACCTTGATGTCAAAACGACATCTTACATTGGTGTCACAAACATGTCAAAAATCGATTACAGCACTGTCTTTTTAATTGATTTTTGATGTGTTTTTGACACCAATATTAGTTGTTTTGACAGTGAATTGGCATCAAATTGAATTAGCATATCTACCATGTTTTTTTGATGTTGTTTTGACATCAAGGTTCCCGCTGGCATAGTTTGAAAAAAAAGAAAAGAAAAGGAAAACAATGGGCACCAGACACCAGCGTTCTTCAAAATATAAACAGAAAAATGAAAGTCAAACAGGTTTTGAACAAGTGAAGGGTGAGTAAATGATGACAGAACGTTTTTTTTGAACTATTGTTTTTGTTTCTTCATATTTGTGTGAACTATCCCTTTAAATGCACACCTGACAACCACCTACTACATAACTCCTTGGCATCATAGAGTTTCCACTTGAGAAAACACACCAAAAAAATCAGATGAATTTAGTTCATGCATGCAGTATGATTGCAGGGCTGTCGTTTGCGATCTATACTTATCATTGCATCGATGCATTGCAGTTCTGCACCGAAAGCAACACGATCCCTCAATCAGCCGTCGGCCTACTGTTACCAACTGGCTCTCTGCACATTTTTTGAGTAAGAGGACACACAGGCAGAAACGTAGCCAGCAGCGACCCACCTGTAGAGGCCTCCCACAGCGCTCTACAGCCCTGAGAGAGGATCACACTGTTCCTGGAACGCTCTGGCTCTTTAATACAGGCTTCTGCTCAAAACGGGCGGCTTCTGTCTTTCTTAGGGGGGAAATCTCATAATGGAAAATGGAGAGTAAGATTGTGGCTTTCTGAAAGGATCATCAGCAGACACTTTTCTAAATGGCTGCTGCATGTACATCGGCAGTGTGAAGAGAATACAACGATGATCTCCTTTCACACTTCATACTTTGTGTGTTTAGTGTTAAAGCTTAAACTTAAAGTGTGTGTTTCCTAGTATTTCACTAATATACAGTTGAAATATTAGATTAATCAGGCAAGTTAGGGTAATTAGGCAAATCATTGTATAACGATGGTTTGTTCTGTGGACAATCAAAAAACAGACATTGCCTAAAGCCCTGCTCACACTGTGAGATTTCAGCCACGATTTTGTCATCTGAGACAAATTTGAGAAATCCTAAAAGATTCCTGAAATCCTAGGCTAAAATCTGTGATCTTTGATCATTGGTTTGACATGTTCACAGACAGCTGCTTAATGCTCGTTGCGATCAGATTTTTCCTCCGATGAAGTTCTGACAGTGTCAGAAGATTTTAGAGACTTTCCTGCAGTGTAACAACAGCTGCGATGAGCGTCAAATCAACAACCAATAGGAGAGCAGAATCTGATGATGCAATCCATGCGACAATTCAAATGACTGCATTATATTATTGAGGCATGCTATGTGCAAAATTGCAGCTAAAAATTGTTTATGTTTGCTGCGACGAATCATTTCAGAAGGCGGGATAGTGAAAGTGTCACGGGTGGATGACGTCAAACTCCGGGGGAGTTTTCTTCCGTGCTTGGCGCGTCTTCGTTGTCGTTCAGTCTGACATTATGAAGGCTGAGATCTTACAGTGTGACATGGGAGCCATGTTCGTGCAGTCTGACATGCTACAATTGTTCAGGATTATAAAAAATCGCACAGTGTGAGCCGGCCTTAAGGGGGCTAATAATAATCTTTTTAATTATGTTTCAGAATATATAACACTGGGATTTGATTTAGTGATATGCAATTAGTGATGTTTTGTTCTTTGAACCTGAATCTTTAGAATGAATCATTTGAATCAGTTCAAAAAAGCATAAATGTCTATCTACATTGTAAAAAATGCTGGGTTCCACACAATCCCTTCATGTCGTATGATGACGCAAATGGATTAATTTAACTTGCTTTAATTTAACCATTTTAAGTTGCTTGAACATAAAACAATTAAGCTGTCCCAAAACAACCTCAACAATTGTGTTGTTTCAGCTCTTTTTAAATAAATAGTTTGGAAAAAAAGCAACTAAAATATTTTTATAGTGAATTGGATTAGATTTGATTCACTGAAATTTTTGAATCAGTTAAAATCCTTAAAATGGTCTGAACAGTTCTTTCGTGACTCAAGTACAATGGCAATTATATTATTATTATTATTATTATTATCATTATAAATAAATTGCAATTATATTTAGATAGCAATATAAAAATGTATAAATATTTTAGTATTATTTATTTAGCTAATGTTTGATGTCAGTGATGAAGGCAATATTGGCAAGAGTTGACATTTATTTTGTATTTTTAATTGAATGTAATTTTAATTTAGTTTTACTTTTAGAACAAAACATTTTTTGTAATTTTTTGTAGTACTTTCTTATCTATTTTCAAAAGTCCTTTGACAAATTAGAAAACGGTGAAGACAGCACTGCTTAATTTAATTTAATTTAATTTAATTTAATTTAATTTAATTTAATTTAATTTAATTTAATTTAATTTAATTTAGTTTAATTTAGGGGGTCATGGTGGCACAGTGGGTAGCACAATCGCCTCATAGCAAGAGCCTCGGCTGGGTCAGTTGGCATTTCTGTGTGGAGTTTGCATGTTCTCCCCACGCTCGCGTGGGTTTCCTCCAGGTTTCCCCCACAAGTCCAAAGGCATGTAGTACAGGTTAATTGGGTAAGCTATATTGGCCGTAGTGTATGTGTGTGAATGAGTGTGTATGGATGTTTCCCAGTGATGGGTTCTAGCTAGAAGGGCATCCGCTTCGTAAAACATTAGCTAAAATTTTTATTTTATTTTATTTTATTTTTATTTTATTTATTTTTTCATTATTATTATTATTTTTTTTTTTTAGAACAATAGCAAAACTGCTTTTAACTAATCTGTTCACTGAAATAAACCATTTAAAACAGATTTATGGAAATGAGACAGAAATGAGACAACCAATGACACGATCTCTGATCTGTTTTGGCTAAGCGAAAAACTGGAAGCACTTTCCTTCATTATCATTATTTCTTCCAATTCCATTCATTAATACAGAAATAGCACCTACACCTTAACACAACAAGACAATAAACCTTTCTATAAAGTGAAAGAAAAGAAAGGAGTCTGTATTTATCACATCTGGACTGAGAATTAACTTGAGAGTGCACCAAAGGTTTCTATGAAAGGCAGAGAGGCTTTCAACAGAAGCGTTATATAAAGAGACGCTCACTCAACACTCATGCATCTTCCATTCTGTTCCCTTCCCTGCAGTTATTTGTTTTGGCACAGCTTTTAAATTGGAGGGACAATTACCCCGCGACCTTCGATAGGACAGGATGCACAAAATGTTCCCTTTGCATATTTTTAACCAAAGCCCTCCCCTCCTCGTATCTGTGCTGCTCTTAAGATGCCATCAGCTGTAAAAGTGATTGTGGAAGGCGGAGGAAATTTCCAAAGTCTCAGCAGCTTGCCGATGACTTTGGTGTCATTCTCTTACTGCAAAACGCCCCGTGAAAGCTTCCACAAACGGATGTCAGCACTGGCAGCGCAGACCCCATCAGCTGTTCTTCATATCTTTACTGCCACAGTCTGTCACTTCTGCTGCTATTTGATCCATTCAATGCAAACGCTTGTATAAGGAGCTTGTGTTTCGTAGGTGTCGCTCGCTTTTCATGTGATCGTATGGATTTTTCAGGAGGATTAAGTGATAAGCAAACAAAGCAGGGATAATTATGGTAAACATTAGAAAGCGTATTAGCTGCATATACGAGCTAGCCATGGAAAAAAAATCTGAAACAGCAGTGGTATGTTGCTTGTGTTGAGTTAGACGTTTACAGCCTTATTAAAGTAGTAAACTGCAGTTTTATGCAGCTTAAGTGTGATCTTTTTTAAGTCTGCGCTGTGTCTTATTAACGTCAAGGAAAATTGCTGTTTGCGAAGTGTTTTACTTGCATAATGTGACGTGTGAGAGTGGAGATTCAGAAAATGATGAACTTTATTATCATTAATTAAGTAGATTGTGAACTGGTATTTCTATTTACTTCAGTTTTAGGGGCTTTTATACAAGACTGTTTTTACTGAAAATATACAATGTTATTGCTTTTTTGGCTTTTCAAGCAAACGTTTAAAAAGACTTTCACAACACACATTTTTAAAAACAATAAAGTTATCATCTTTTTGCAAACTACACAACTTTTTATGTACAGTTGAAGTCAAAATTATTAAAACACTTCTGAATTATTAGCTACCCTGTATATTTTTTTCATTATATAATGAGGGTTTGTTCTGTAGACAATCGAAAAAAATATTGCATAAGGACACTAATAATATATTAACCTTAAAATGGTTCAAAGGCCACCTATGATGAAAATCATCTCTTGTAAGCTGGACAGAACTGTGTGTAGTTATAGTGTGTCCACATTCATATTGGAGTGAAAGACAATAAGTCTCTTTTTTTAGAATTTTATGATGTTAAAATATGATCCAGATCCCTCCCATTTTGAGGCCCACCACAACGTGATGTAGGAGTGTGGTTTCCCTGCCCAATGAATTGATTAAAAGTTACGTATTTACATGTCTAAATAGTAAAGCGTATAATCATATCAACAAGACAGGACGTGCGCAAAGCAACTGGGATTAAAAGATCTGTTCAGCTCTCTGTGATCATCAGTAATCATTAAATGTGATCAAGAATGAGTTTTACGAGTTTAAAACGTTTTAAAACAGTGCACGTTTGTAATAAATTACAGCGATTTCACCATCTTTACTTTATCACCACAGCTGCATGTCAGTACAATTATAAAAGAAGACGCTTCAATCCCGGTTTGTGGACGTTAAATCAGGTTTATTTTGTACATTAACAACGGATATCCATACAGCAGTGGATATTAATGTGTATCCTGTCATATTTGCGTGCAAAAACAGTGCAGTTAAATGCGTGCACTGTGCGTGAACTTTATAACGACATTGTGCGTAACTCATCATTGCAGAAAGGCTTGAATTAACTCTACAAGAAATATATCAAATAATCATTGGAAAAGATCTCGCTGTAGTATTTCTCACAAACGTTACGTGAGATCTGCTTCCTTCATGTCTGTTACTGTGCTGTTTATCTGACGCAGCCGGAGATTGAGGTACACACTGACAGGCATGTAGGAACGGTGGGCGGGGAGAACTTGCATTAAAGGCACAGGCAGCTACATTGTGTTCAGAGCTAAACATTCTAAGGTTCTGAAAGGTATAATAAATAATCTGATGGGTTTTGAGCTGAAACTTTACAGACACATTCTGGAGACATAAAAGACTTAGATAAATCTTGAAAAAGGGGTAAAATAGATGCCCTTTAAAAAATTTTTTATTTATTCTAGCTGAAATAAAAAACAAATAAGACTTTCTCCACACAGCAAAATCCTCAGAGTAAAATTTACTCAGTTCAGAGAACATTTGGTCCCTCTCTAAATTGAGTAAAATTTACTCAGCAGCAGAGTTAAAGTTAATGAGACGATAAAGGGGTTAATTAAGTGATGATTGAGCACTGATGATGAACACCTGCTGCTGTTAATAAGCAGAAACAGAAGAGAAACGTAAAACTACAACTGACTTCAGTCACAGTCGTAGATGAAATAAACTGAAATAAAACACATCAAATCTCTCAAAATTTCAGCAGAGGATCATTAAGCAACTCCACAAACAGCAGCTTTACTTATTAACAATCTGTTTGGCCTTATTTCTGCCACACTCTACAAAATTCCATATAGTGATATTATTAAGAACTAAGTCATTTTTTACAATAACAATAAAAAAACACCACTTTTTGTGTTTTAAGCTGTCACCATTGAGGAGAACAGTAGTTGCTTTACTTGGGCTCTGACTCGATTACTAATGTTAGTTTTTCTTTGTTTGTCAGATAGTGTATTGTGGCAAATATTGAATAAAGAGAGCAATCGTGCTCTGGGTAATTGATTCTGTGCTGATTTAGTCACTGGTCAAATCAGTAAAATTGGTTTTGATCTATTAAGTCTGAATAGTGTTTTATCACAAAAGTAGCACTGTATCAAGAAAATGAAACTCAGTAATACATTTATCAGATCATAAAACACATTGAACATCTGAAACACTCAAAACACACAGACATAATGAATCAGCGTATGCTTCTCAACTATGGTGAGTTTTTTTTTTTTCCTGCAGTGCATGCTGGGAACTATGGATGAATGTTAGCAGACACTGCAGCCAAAAAAATACAAAATCTCTAACCACTGTTGAGATAGAGACGCTGATTATTGATGTTTGTGTCTCTAAAGTGATTCAGATGCTCAATGTGTTTTAAAAATGTATAAAACCAAAGCTGAGGTCCATTCACTTGAAAAACACAGAATTTCGTATCTTACATGATCAACCATCATTTAAACATGATTTACAAAGTCAAACATAATCTCTTATACAGTAACTCTTATCAAGAGTAAAAATCAATACAAGATCAGTCAACCTGATCATAATTGCTCGCTTTATATTTGTCATAGCAAGCTAAGAAAACTCAACGTTACAAATCGAGTCAAAGAGCCCAAGTAAATCTACCACTTTCCTCCATGATGGTGGCCTCGGGGAAAAAAACATTTTTTTTTTTTTTAAATGTAAATACCTAAAACAGTTAATTCTCAATAAATCTCATATGGACTTCTGTGAACATCTGACAGAAATAAAGTCAATCAGGTAATCAATGAGCAAAGCTGCTGCTGCTTCTCTTCTGTTTCTGCTTATTAACAGCAGGTGTTCATCATCAGTGCTCAATCATCACTTAATTAACCCCATCATTGTCTCATTAACTTTAACTCTGCTGCTGAGTAAATTTTACTCAATTTAGAGAGGGACCAAATGTTCTCTGAACTGAGTAAATTTTGCTCTGAGGATTTTGCTGTGCAGAAGAAAAAAATTATAGGAAATACTGTGAAAAAATTCTTGATCTGTTAAACATCATTTGGCAAACATTTGAAAAAGACGGAAAAAAAAAAGCCCAGGAGGGCTATTAATTTTGACTTCAACTGTATATAACCGGTTGAAACCACCAACAACAGACTAAAAGTAGCCCAATTATGCTGGAAAATCAAGGACCTAGCAACACTGACATCAACAATCTTTATTTTAAACTTGCATTCAATTCAATTCACGTTTATTTGTATAGCGCTTTTCATAATAATTATCGTGTGTGCTTTTTGTTGCATGCTTTTAGACAGTACTGTATATAGGCTAAATTCTGATTACATATTGACGTTAAAATGACATATATAAGATATATATAACAAGAGCATTATTACATTGGTCTAAGGCTGTTCCTAATACTCTGTTTATTCAGGTTACGTCAGCTTAACTTCGGCGCCCCAGCCGTGGCGTGGACTAGCTAATGATGTAACAGGTAAATCTGACTAGCTTACTGAGGACCAGATAAAGCAGATTAGAGTCCTGTCCCAGTTGGGCCTTTTACCCCTTTTAGCTTAAATAAAATGATGTGTATGATGAATAAAATGTACTCGAGGTTTACAGAATCGTCAGCTGAGTGTTACATAGCTGCGGTTGGAAAGAGCAGAGCAGATGCGGAGCATATGTTGTCATATGTGCAGTCTTCATATCTCTCTCTCTCTTTTTTCTTCATACTAGGGTTGGGACAAAAAATAAATCACAATATTTTTGGCCACAAGACATCGATACTCTATAATGGGAGTATATGCAGTTTAAATGTGACAAAGAAGTGACTGAATTGTATCTTTTGTTAACCAATGGCTGATAAAATAGTAAATTTAGCTAGACTTAGCATTGAAAATGGGCGGCAATTTAAAGGCCAGCATTCATATATTACCAATCCCATTTTTATTTTTTATATTATATTATTTCATGGTCTGTTTAAATTCTTGAATCTGATTGGGTGGAAGATGTGCCATAAAACCATTTAATGCACATTTTGATCACAGTTCGATATGAATCCACTTACCTCAAACATTAGTAGTAACCATAGTAAGTTCATTCATGCATGTAATCTTGAGGACACCAGTGTGTGTTTCATCAGGAAGCTGATAGAGATCAACCAAAACTCCATTATGCTACAAACATTTGCGAACAGGTAGCTAGCACATGTTACTATGAGCTATTAAATATGCCCTTGTCATTTACAAGCTCTGCTTCACGTCGAATGGTTCTTATGTATTTAAAACCTTCTAACTATGGCTGCATGATATTGGAAAATACATTTTTTTAATCTGCGATATACATTGCGATATGAAAATATTTTTACAAGATGACTCTATTTGGAATTCCTAATTTTATATTGACTGGAATTATTTGTAGTTTAGTACATCCAAAATAAAATAAATGATGAATAAAGGGACTAAGCTGAAGGAAAATGAATGAATGAAAATAAATTAAAGCACAGAGGAACAACAGAACAAAGATAAAAACTAAACAAACAACACTTTATGGTTTTCGGTGGGACTTTAACAGTATTAAAGTATAGAAATTCAATAATGAAGTGTAAAATAACATTGCATAGTTAAGCACAATTAATCTTCGTTAAAGCGGCAAACTTTATAATTCCTTGTGCCCAAATGGATTAAATTCACTTGAAATCGGACAGTCACAGTCCTTAAAAACACATCCAAATAAGAGTCTTTCATATTATTAGAGTTTTTTCTGGTTATTATAATCCCAGTTTGACATTGCAGATCCTCCGATGTGACTATGGCAGATTTGCACATTGCGATATTGTTGCTGAAACAATATATTGTATTCTACTTTTAACAAATGGCAATCCATTGATTATCTCTTACTGTACATACAGGACATATACACACACCTGCCAAACAGTGACAAACTTTGGAGATGTGGTAGGGCTGCTCGATTATGAAAAAAATATCATGATCATAATTGTAATCACAATTATTCAAAACGATATACAGTTGAATTTGTTTTTATTTTTTTTATACATATTTCCCAAATGATGTATAACAGAGCAAGGAAATTTTCCCAGTATTTCCTATAATATTTTTTTTTTTTGGTGAAAGTCTTATTTGTTTTATTTTGACAATAAAAGCAGTTTAAATAGTTTTAAAACTATTTTAAGGTCAAAATTATTAACCCCCTTAAGCAATATATATTTTTGATTGTCTACAAAACAAACTACTGTTATACAATGACTTGCCTAATTACTGAATGCTTGTATCTTGAAGAATATCTAGTCAAATATTATGTGCTTATTATAGAAATCTTATAGAAATTAGTTATTAAATCTATTATTTCCCAAATTGTTTAGAAATAGGTTGAAAAAAATCTTCTTTCTGTTAAACAGAAATTGGGGGAAAAAGGGCCGCTAATAATTCAGGAAAGCTAATAATTCTGACTTCAACTGTATATATATACAGTTTCCTCGCTGTAAATAAAGAAAGGGAAATACATACAATAGTATAAAAATATGAAACAAACAGTGCTTTAAGTATTTTCACTGTAAAAAAAGAAAAAACTTAAATTATAGCTACAAAAGTCCTTTAGTCAAGAGCAGTGAGTGATTTTGTACTTTTGTTGTTTGATTATTAATGATAAAATCAGTCAGCAGCAGGAATATTGCACGCTCTCACTTTAAGAGCAGTACGGTTCTGATTTATAGTTTCACTTTCACATGTCTTTTGATTCTCAAGTCATTTGTTTATTACATAAATGAGGGTTAATATGAATAATCACTAAACACCGCGTTTTGACACAAATGTGCATGTATTTGACCATTAAAGCTCTCACATTAAGATGACTTTAGATGTGTGTGCTCTGCTCGTCTCTGAGGCTGAGCGCATACACACAACAGCATGCGATCTCTTTCGCGCTTTTAAAAACATGAATGATTTGAATGTACATCAATGAATGATGTGCATCCCGTGCTGCAAAAGTTACATTACAGTACATGCTGTTAGTCATTTTCACGTGGAACGGAGCTTTGCAGTGCAACAAATGTGTACAACTGGGAAGAGGGCGGTATATGATGCAATAATCGTTTTATCTCGAGTAATGTTTTTTCATAATCGTTAGAAGCCAAATTGAAATCGAAAATGAATTTTGATTAATTGCACAGCCCTAAGATGGGGCATGTTTCTGCTATACATTATTTAATAAACCGTTCTCTCATGGAAAAACACTTTTTTTCAAGCTTACGGCTGTTTGACAGCTGTGTATGCACTTCTGCACTTATTGTGCATTGTTGCTGTTCTATAAAGTAGATATACTTTTAATAAATTAAATACATCAGGTGACTTTTGACGTTTTTGTCTTCATTTAAAGATTTTGCGATGTATTATTGATGCTTTTCTTGCAGTATATAATCTGTCACAGATTCATGTATCATTATCATGTGCAAAATACAGTATATCATGAGTTAACCTGTGAATCCCACTCCTGCTCCATCCAAAACCTCTATTTGTCATCAGTTCAGCAAGTCTGCTGGCTTGGCCAGTGTGAGTCACAGCGGGTGGAGGTCACCAATGAAGAGACAGCATGACCACTCAGTCTGTCAGTCAATACTCTCTCCAGACATCACAGCCTTAATATAGGAGAGCTTGAGGGAAACGGAGCATGCTTTGCACATTTTTCTTTGATGGGTTGAAATTTAGCCCAAAGATGCACATCCGGAGCTCATGACCTTGCTTTCTTTAGAACGGCTGTTGCACTAATGGCTAGAGCTCATAACCTGAGGGATCTCATCCAAGAGTCTATTTATCTAGTAGACACATCGATCATAACGACGCAGCTTGAATGTGCTATAATGCAGGAATCGGCTAGTGTGCCTTTTACTGTGTGTTCTTGAAGTGCTGTACTGCACAGAATGCAACGTGACCTCTTCTCTAGTCGTAAAGTCAAGGATTCACCCTCAAGACATGGCAATCGGGGTCCTTCACGACATAGAGCCGGATTCATGAAACATTCCTGGAATACTTTTTTAAATTTAAGTCTATTGGTTTGCATTTTTGAAATATTTTGCATACAAATAAGATCCCTGTTCACACAAATACTTGAAAAAGGAAGTTGGCGTTCCCTTTTTGAAAAGTCACTTTGCATATATTTGATAAAATATATATGTATATACAGTTGAAGTCAGAATCATTAGCCCCCCTAATTTTTCTTTTTAAAATACTTTCCAAATTATGTTTAACAGAGCAAAGAAATTTTCACAGTATGTCTGATAATATTTTTCTACTGGAGAAAGTCTTATTTGTTTTATTTGGACTGGAATTAAAGCAGTTTCAAAAATTTTTAAACACCATTTTAAGGACAAAATTATTAGCCCCTTTAGGCAATTTTTTTTATCGATATTCTACAGAACTAAGCATCGTTATATAATAACTTAATTAACCTAATTAACCTAGTTAAGCCTTTAAATGTCACTTTAAGCTGTATAGAAGTGTCTTGAAAAATATCTAGTCAAATATTATTTACTGTCATCATGGCAAAGATAAAATAAATCAGTTATTAGAAATGAGTTATTAAAACTATTATGTTTAGAAATGTGTTGAAGAAATCTTCTCTACATTAAACAGAAAACGGGGAAAAAAATAAACAGGGGGGCTAATAATTCAGGGAGGCTAATAATTCTGACTTCAACTGTATGTCTAAATATGTATAGGTTGTTTTCAATCACGTGGTTCTGGTGACACGCGAAATTCAGATGGAGGGCAGGAAGTAAAAAAATAAATAGGAGACATGGAGGAAAGTCCATATTTTTGCGATTTATACCATATTTCAAAGGAGATATAAATAGAAAATAAGCACATATGTTGGGCATGATCCCTATATCATGAAGAGGGCCGAGTTTTCTATTGAACTAAAATATATTTGCCTGTTATCAATGCGGTACATACTGTATAATTACGTTACATGAAAAATACTATAGTAAATACTAGTGTTTGGAAACATACTATAGATAATTACTTGAATTAAACTGTCGTAATTATATTGTTGCTGTGGTACAACACAACTGTAGTAATAAACAAATTATTCAATAGACTTCAGTTTTCTATGCTGTAATCACAATGCAGCAGAGTTTACACTAATGTTACAGTATTTATTACAGTTTATAAGTGTACTATTAACAAAGAGTTGTACACATTATATACTTTACTATGTGGTTCAAAAACATATTTATTATAAATTACTATAGTTTTCCCCCATGCGGATATCTTCCAGACATCATGAAATAACAGATGAAAGCATGCAAAAGCGTGGACGCATAGTCTATATTATTATTATTTATTTATTTATTTATTTTTGTAAGAGGGAAAAAGTGCTCCACAATAATAACCATCTAGTTTTGTCACAAGGGCTATTCTGCCAAAACGCCAGTAAAGACTTGGATTATTGCAAAACAAGATGGAGATTTCATTGCAGTGATTATAGCAGGGTATGTTATTTATATTCTCCTGGATTTTGTATAAGTGTGGTGGTGGTTGTATCTGATTTTTATATAACACATTAACATATTTATACACATATCTAGGCCTGTATATAATCTTTATAGGTGCCATCAAAAGAATGATCTCATTTAAAAAAGTTTGTACACATGGATGTATTAATACATGCCGCCTTTTCTTCCACTTTTCAGCCAGTTTCTTGAACTTTCCCCCCTTTATGAGTAAAAACTTTTGGAAGTCTGTAAAAGCTGTTCGGCATTTCTTATTTTGGCCAATTTGAACAATTATAAACAGCATAAAACAGAAACATTTCAATGTTCTGATAGTGATTCCTATGTAGAAGAACCACCCTCCATCTGAATTTCCTGCGTCATCAGTGATGTCATGTGAAAACAACCTATAGTATTACCATTTGATTAGTCTTTTTCCATGTTAATACATTTTAACATGGTATTTACCTCTGTGATTGCAAAGCAGAATTTTTAGCATAGTCTTGAATGGCTTTGTTTGCATCTAAATAAATTTAATCTGGTTGCAGATCTGTTTACATGCATACTAAACATTGTAATCTGATTCTGTTGAATTAAAACTTTTTGAATTAAAACAGTTTTTAGGTTAAATGTAGATTTTAAAAAAAGTCTTATGTATTTTAAGCAGGCTATGGTATCTGAAAATAGAAACACTACTTTTAATTTCGAAGTCCATTCTGCATGTGGGTGTTCTTTTTTTATGCACAATAGAGTACCGTTTAATAGCCTTGAATGTTTCATTTAGTTTCTAGTGTTTTAGTTTCTAGCGTTTCTAGTATTTTACTAATGGTGGATGAGATTCCCCCCAAGGTGTGTAAGAAAAGCGCCCAGATAAAAAGTGTCCAGAAAAGCGCTATAAAAATGTAAAGAATTATTATTATTATTATTACTTCTACTGTATGTATTAGGGCTGCACTAAATTGGAAAAACATAACAATGCAATATTTAGTTTTTTTGTGATATGCATTGCAATATGAATATAATTTCACAAGATAACTCTGGAATCTGGAAACAATTCCTAATTTTATATTGACTGGAATAGTATGTAGGGGAGTGCTTCTGCATAAAATATACAAAATTACACAAAATAAAATGGAAAAAGCACAGATAAACACAGATAAACAATGCTTAGGTTTTTGCTGGAGTTGAAAAGTATTGAAGTACAGAAATTCAATAATCAAGCATAAAATTGCACTGCATGTTTATTGTATTAAATCATTTAACACAATTAATCTTTGTTAAAGCGACAAACTTTATCATTTCTTGTGACCAGATGGTTTAAATTCACTTGAAATTTTACTGTCACAGTTCTTAAAAAACACATACAAATAAAAATTCTTTCATTATTAGATTAGAGATAAACATTGCATGTTCTGAACTGTGTTTTTTCTGGTTAATTATTATCCCAACTTGACATTGCAGATCCTGTGATGTGACTATTGCAGATTCGCACATTGCGATATCGATGCTGAAACGATATATTGTGCAGTCGTAGTATGTATTGTATGTAATATTATTATTTATCAGGCTAATTTAGTCTTATATTTAGACTACAGCGCATATCTGAAATAAACTGCTGCTTCATTAAGCAGCCTAATGAAAATAGAAAGCCAGCGGTTTTACATGTTTTATCATGCAATTATTAAAATATGCGCAGGCTAATGCGTGTCAACATTGTGTGCAAGACACTTAAGAATGTGAGAAAGTAGCCAAATTCAAATTGCACAATACATTTCTTGTTATTTTCAGTGTTGGAAATGGTTTTGTGTCTTAATATGTTTGTGTAAACCCTTTAATCAGGATCCTTTGAAGAAAGAACTGCATTTACTTGAAACAAAATCTTTTGTAACAATCTAACACGTCTTTATCGTCTCTTTGATCAGATGAATTCATCCTTGCTGAATGAAAATATTAATTCAGTAGCTTAGAAACCACTCGAAAAACATGTATCACCACAATGGTGAATTAAGCAGGGACCCCTCATTGCAAAATAAAGAAGACAAACCACTATTATCAATCTGCCGATCTAAAGAACATCACAGGGAACATGATCTTTTTCTGGCACAAAACAATACGCCTCGGTGTGAGCAGTCAGAACCTGCCTATCTGGTGTTTATAAATGAACTACCGTTCCAGGACATTTGCTGTGGCTCCGTGGCAGGCATTAAGAAGCACTTTAATGAATGAGGTTGCCACTAGTTACTGTTCTCTCAAGCGTACGTAAGGCATCTTTTTATACAGACGCCACTGAGCGCTGGGATTCACTTACACAGAGCCTTGCATATGAGTTAGGCTGGCCTGTAGCAAGCAAAAACTAGAGCTGTTTACCCATAATGCAACAAAAACAGGCAACAGACATCACTGGGGTCTTTGATATGCTTTCCACTGGAGAATAAGGGTTTGTTTGTACTGCTCAGATAGAAGCTAATATAATAATGCTGAGGACGTACAACACTTCTTTGACAAATGTCAACCGTGACATTTTCTTTGTTATTAAGATTACTGTTTTCAGGGGGTTTCTTTTTTTCTAGAGATGGACATCCAGGTGCATTGTGGTGATGAAAGAAACCTTTTTTTACTTTTTTCTTCAGACCTCTCAAGAATTACTTTTATGAGACGCTCAACCTTTTGTGAAGATGAGTGACAGAAACGTAATAAGCAGGCGCTGGTTTGATTTGCCTGTGGGGCTCGCTGCTTCATAGCGTCTTACTTTCTTCTCAGCGGAGCAAGAGACAAGTAGCTAATTAACTCCTGCTACTTGAGCATCATAACACCTAGCCGGAGTCATTTTAGTCTGAAAACCCATTCCACATAAGGTTTGAAAGATATTGACAATTTTAGTTCATTTGCACTGCTGTCTTGTGGTTGTTTTTATCAGTCACTTGAATTTTTGTCATTTTTGCAATGCTAATTTCGCATTGTGCTAATAGGATACATGTGGTAACTGTTTTCATTATTCACCCGAAGCTGTTTTCTTTAAAATGTTAGTGTAATGGAGGCCAGCTAGTGAAGTGCTGTGCAGGTAAACCCTTACTCCTCTGACCAAAAAAAAGTGCTCTAGTGACAGACGCTAGGGGCCATGGTCTATAGCGTCCTTGTTAGAGCAACCGACTCCCATACAAAGATTCACCGGTTCCATCTCAGCTAAGAGCGGGTTGGGTGCAGTAGGATCGGTGGGTTACATTGGTGCCATGACTCTGATGGGAGTGAGGTTTAGGGGAAGGGGAAGTGTAATGGAGGCCAGCTAGTGAAGTGCTGTGCAGGTAAACCTCACTTCTCTGACCTCTAAAGGTGCTCTAGCGACAGACCCTAGGGGCCATGGTCTGTAGCCTCCTTGTTAGATCAACTGACTCCCATACAAAGAATCACTGGTTCGATCCCAGCTCAGAGCGAGTTGGGTGTAGTTGGATTGGTGGGTTACATTGGTGTCAAGACCCGGATGGGAGTGAGGTTTAGGGGGTGAGTGTAATGGAGGCCAGCTAGTGAAGTGTTGTGCAGGTAAACCTCACTTCTCTGACCTCTAAAGGTGCTCTAGCGACAGATCCTAGGGGCCATGTTCTTTAGCCTCCTTGTTAGAGCAACCGACTCCTATGCAAAGAATCACTAGTTCCATCCCAGCTCAGAGCAGGTTGGGTGCAGTAGGATCGGTGGGTTACATTAAGATGGTCTCTTTATTTTTTTAAATACTAGGTACAATTAATTTATTTATTTGATCAAAAATAATAATTTGCCATCTGCTAGCTCTCTGCAACTTTCACATGGTCGCCCACTGTAGCCAAGCAGGGCTGCGCCCGGTCAGTACATGGATGGGAGACTACATGGGAAAACTAGGTTGTTGCTGGAAGTGGTGTTAGTGAGGCCAGCAGGAGGCGCTCAACCTGTGGTCTGTGTGGGTCTTAACGCGCCAGTATAGTGACGGGGACTCTATTGAGCACCGTCTTTCGAATGAGATGTTAAACCGAGGTCCTGACTCTCTGTGATTGTTAAAAATCCCAGGATGTCCTTTGAAAAAGTGTAGGGGTTTAACTCTGGCATCAAATTTGCCCATTAGCCTCTGTCTATCATGGCCTCCTAACCATCCCCATATCATAATTGGCTTCATCACTCTCGTCTCCACCAATCAGCTGCTGTGTGGTGTGCGGTCTGGCGCAATATGGCTACCATCGTGTCATCCAAGTGGATAGTGCACACTGGTGGTAGATGAAGGGATTCCCCCGAAAAATGTGTAAAGCGTTTTGAGTGTCCAGAAAAGCGCTATATAAATGTAAGGAATTATTATTATTATTAATTTGTAAAAATTAATATTAAAATTAATTTGTATTATTAATTTTGTATCAATAACGTATTAGAAAAACACATTAAATATTACATCAACTTAGCACAAAATAGTTACTGCTTCTCACAATCGTGTTTAAAGGTCCCATAAAGTGAAAATAATGTTTTTAAATGTTGATATAACTATTGTTAGTTTTTAGGATACCTATAAGCTAGTGTGCTCCAAAAGAGTGACAAAATTCACGTTTATGAGATATAAAATTGATTGACATGTAAAGCTTGTAGTTCTCATCAAATTGTAACCAATCAAATGCTTTCTAGTATATGTACTACCCCCTTCAAGATGCTTTACATTTGATATGCTTGAGCTCAACCACACTCACTAGAAGAAGAGTGATAAAACAAAATGCTATTGGGCTTTTTTTTTTAAAGGGGAGGAGCTACTGTCCTACCCTCTCTTCATGTTTCGATTGAGATTACGTCAAATTTTCCACTTTTCCTATTGTGGAAACAAGGATGTTCAGAAAAATATCTGTGATCTTCCCTGCCCATTATGATGCCTTTTTGCCAAGGCGTTTCCATCCGCTGTCACTTAAGAGACTTTTAGTGGCGTCTAGCACACTATACTGTAGCCTTCAGTGCTATTATTACACTGTGTTGAGTACATAGCATAGTTTGCTGACATCTAGCCTGTGTTCTTCCCAGACTAAATAAACCATAATCCCTCTTTGCAAGTGTGCCGTTTGCACTCGCAGGCTTTATAAACCTTTCTATTTTCTAGTGGCTCACACACAAATGTAGTATTTAAAGATCCTGAACTCCTCTGTCCTCTCTGGTTTATGCGAATTGCTAGTAGTGGAGTGGATCGGTGCGCTTGGTTAAAGGGGGCATATTATGATACTTTTTATTTAGATGTAAAATTAATCTCTGATGTCCCCAGAATATATCTAAGGTTTCAGCTCAAAATACTCTGCAGATCATTTATTATATTGCCCCTATTTGGGTGCGAGTATTTTTGTGTTTCCCTATAAATGCAAATGAGTTGCTGCTTTCCATAAGATAACACTATAGAATACACAAGAATGCATGTCACTTGTATAGTTTTGAATAGGGAAAAGTGTAACAGTCAATATGGCAGTACAGGAGCCAGTCAGCAATCACTATAGACTGATGATTCTCAGGGGGAGGGACTCAAACTAGACATTGGTTTCAGCAGATTTTGAGTGATTCTACTGTTTAGAAATGAAACTAAAGAGACTGTTTATTGGTGATTCCTAATATAAAATGTAATTGTAAGCAATTTTGGACGATTTAATCTTTCCCAACTTAAGCAGAATGCCCGAGCAAACCGCCCGAGAGGCATTTCAAAGATGGTGGCCAAGTGAAATGACTTGCCTTAAAGGAACTTTGTCTATGCTGACACTCTAGAAACAACAAAACAAGTGAATATCTTGCAGCTAACATCTCAGAAATGACAAGTAGTGGAATATTTATTCATTCATTCATTTTCCTTTGGCTTAGTCTCTATTTCAGAGGTCGCCACAGTGGAATGAACCACCAACTATTCCAGCATATGTTTTATGCAGCGAATGTCCTTCCAGCCGCAACCCAGTACTGGGAAACACCCATACACTCTTGCATTCATACACACACTCATACACTATGGCCAATTTAGTTTATTCAATTCACCTATAGCGCATGTCTTGTTGGGGGAAACTAGAGCACCCGGAGGAAAGCCACACGAACACAGTGAGACACAGAAATGCCAACTGGCCAAGCCGGGACTTGAACCAGCGATCTTCCTGCTGTGAGGCAACAGCAAACCACTACCATGCTGCCCAAGTAGTGGATTAATGCCAGGATATTTTTACTGGTGTTCATGGCCGACTTTTCGGATTCGCGGAGGATCTCGATGCCGGCTCAGTATCATGATGTCTATCAGCCATCGGCAATGGATGATGGCATCGTCTATCGACCCAACCCTAACGTGTTTGTGTACCATTATTAATCAACATGATCTCACAGCAATTCGTAACTTTTTGATTTAGTGGCTAATTTGTATTAATTCGTAGGATCTCATGCATACAATTTAGTATGATTTGCTCATCCCCCAATGATGGTTGGGTTTAGGGGTGAGGTTGGGTGCCACACCTCTTTTTTTAAAAATCGTACGTTTTTTGTTGGCGCCAATAGCCTAGTGGTTAAGTGTGCAGACATATAGCACCATGGTGCTCACGGCGACCCGAGTTCAATTCCTGGCTCGAGGTCATTTGCTGACCCTACACCTCTCTCTGCTCCCAACTATTTCTTGTCAATTCTCTGCACTACTCTATCTATTAAAAGTTAAAAAACCCTGAAAAAAAAACGTACATTTTTGTACTCATTTCGACACTAAACTGACAAAACATAAGATAGTTACATTTCCTCGTGAGATCAGGCTGGATTAATACACAAAGAAAAAGTGTGAGGATTACTTCTGTGCAACAAGCGAGTGTCAGAAGCGTAAAGTAAGTACCATCTAAACATCAGGGAGTGAATTTGCACGTTCACTCAGCTCATCTCCAGCGAAAACCGCTTGGGTATGAATGCCAAAAAGCGTCTCAAACGCTCAGAAAAGTCATCCCGGTGTGCGCAAGGCTTTACATGTTCAAACAATAAAGGAGAAGAAGAGGTTACAACTTCAAGATGACGCAGAGATGTTGTATATCTCTAGCTGCTACTGCTAGCAAACTGACTGCTGAGGTGGTAATATATAATCAAATTCCCTTTCTGTGCTTGCAGAGAAAAGCTCAGCAACAAAAAAAAAGTTACTTGGTTGTTCTTTTTCATGTAGTCTGGGTTGCTAGATACACTTATTATATCGTGCCAACAGAAAAAGCTAAAGATTTGTTTTATGATATGTCCAAGTTAAGTATTCCAGTGGTCTACTACATTTTAAGTCATAATTATTAGCAACCCTAAATTATTGTCCCCCTGTATATTTTTCCCCCAATTTCTTTTTAATGGAAAGAAGATTTTTTTAACACATTTCTAAACAGAAAAGTTTTAATACCTAATTTCTAATAACTGATTTATTTTATCTTTGCCATGATGACAGCACATAATATTTTACTAGATATTTTTCAAGATACTAGTATTCAGCTTCAAGTGCAATTTAAAGGCCTAATTAGGCTAAAAATTGCTTAAGGGGGCTAATGATATTGACCTTAAAGGGCACCTATGATGAAAATCAACTTTTTATAAGCTGTTTAGACAGAAGTGTGCAGGTATAGTGTGTCCACAGTCGTATTGGAGTGATATAAACACAACAAGTCTCTCTTTTAAAATTGACTGACGTTAAAATAGAACCCAAGTCCCAGTGATTTTGAGGCCCACCACAACGTGACGTACGAGTGCGGTTTTCCCCGCTCACCGAATTGATTGACAGGCACTATGTTTATAACATATATTTACATGTCCACAGAACTTTTTGTTTTCGCAAATATACTGGGATTAAAATATTTGTTACAACTCTCTATGATTTTTTATGAGTTTTTTAAGTTTAAAACGTTTTTAAAACAACAAAGACAATTAAATCGCTATGTAATTCTTAACTGCTATAATCACCACGGCTGCATGGTGTCAGTAAACGCACATATAAATATATGTGTGTGTGTGTGTGTGTGTGTGTGTGTGTACTGCAAACGACATTTGTGCAAGACTCATCATTTCAGAAAGGCTTGAATAAACTCCACCGCAAATAAATCAAATAAACTTACTTGGTATTTTTGACCAATGAGCTCTATTTCAGCTTCATCCATGTCTGTCTTTATCACTGACTGCTGTTTATCCGACTTAATGCATGATGAGAAGTGGACGGGGAGAAGCCGCTTCTATGGATTTAAAGGCAAAGGCAACAAAAACAGAAACTTTACAGACACATTCTGGAAACACCAAAGGCTTATCTTACATCTGGTAAAAGGGGTAAAATACAGTAGGTGCCCTTTAAAATGGTTTTTAAAAAAAACTAAAAACCACTTTTATTCTAGCTGAAATAAAACAAATAAGACTTTTTCCAGAAGAAATAATATTATAGGAAATACTGTGAAAATGTTTTTGCTCTGTTAAACATCATTTGGGAAATATATAACAAAAATACTTTTGACTTCAACTGCATGTTAACGATGAAATGGTGGATTTGGCTTTTATTATCAGCTAGAATTGCTTGCTTCCTGCATTTGGGGTTTCCACAGAAACAAGTCAAGTTTGGAGGGTCAGTGTCCAGTTTTGCTGTGGTTTGTGTTAGAGCCAGGCACGGTTGGTTTTATGGGCATTATGTGTTTTGTGAACATAAGTGGCTTCACTCCTCCCTCTCCGCTCTTTTCTCAGCTCGGTCACAGTAAATGTCTGGCTTCCAGGCAGCCATGCAGTTTCCCATGAACTGCCTTGAACGAAGCAGATGCATTTGTTTTCTCAATTGGAAGAATTTGCTAATACGCGTACGAGGGTAAATAGTTTGGCTAATTTCCGCCAGGCCGGACCCAGCTTGTCGTGCCAGCTGAGGCCTTTTTTTTTTTTTAAATCAGTGCCCTGCTCTCTCTGTTTCTCTCTCTCTCTCTCTCTCTCTCTCTCTCTCTCTCTCTCTCTCTCTCTCTCTCTATCTCTCTCTCTCTCTCTCTGCTGTTTTATACAGTTTCGTTCATTCCATTCAGTCCTTTCACATTGTGTTCTGCGTGGTTTGCTATAATCAATGCTGTTATTCACTGGTTTCTCCTGTTCTCCCTGCGTTTCTCACATTCGTCACTGACAGAGCGGTTATTCAGTCTCGTGTTGTCAAACAATGTTGTATCAATAAATTCCCAGTGTTAGTTTCTCACAGTGTTGTTAAGCTCGCCAATGAAATTAGAGATACAAATGTTTTATCGATGATCTCAAAGATGATACTAAATTCAACATTGTTGATGAATAATATGTAGTATTAAATATATTATGCTACATATATATTGTAAATCTAAAAAAATGTGGGCGACATGGTGGCTCAGTGATTAGCACTGTCGCCTCACAGCAAGAAGGTCGCTGGTTCGAGCCCCAGCTGGGTCAGTTGGCGTTTTTGTGTGGAGTTTGCATGTTCTCCTCGTGTTGACGTGGGTTTCCAAAGACATGGGCAATAGGTGAATTGGGTGAGCTAAATTGTCCATAGTTAATGTGTGTAAATATGAGAGTGTATGGGTGTTTTCCGGTACTGGGTTGCAGCTGGAAGTGCATCCGCTGTGTAAAACATATGCTGGAAAAGTTGGCGGTTCATTCCGCTGTGGTGACCCCTGATGAATAAAGGGACTAAGCCGAAAAAAAAACGAATGAAAGAATATTAAAAAAAGGCATATTTTGTGCTGGGCAAAAATGATTTCTCGATTAATCTTGTGATTTGGGGGCCCTAAGCAATTCCAGGTATGGGGCCCTAGCATTGAAACTCAAAACATTCTTTTTCTCCATAGTTATGTTTTTTCTCGGAAGATTATTTTTTTGTTTTTTGTAAATAAACTGCATGTTGAAAACTATTCACATGTATATTCTCATTTAGCGATTCTGGTTAAAAAGAGAATTTTTTTAATTAAAAAGACAATTTTTTTTTGCTTAAAATCAAGATCACCATTTTCTCACAATTCTATAGATGTAAAATAACCCATTTGGGGGTAAATTATACCTTATAAATACAATATGTGACACTTCTAACAACATTTGGAGGTGTCCATGTTGCTGACCAATTTGAAGACTTGTGCGACCGCCTTTATGCTTAAGTTGAAGTCAGAATTATTTGCCCCCCTTTAAATTTTTTTTTCCTTTTTAAATATTTCCCAAATGATGTTTAACAGAGCAAGGACATTTTCATAATGTCTGATAATATTTTTTCTTCCGGAGAAAGTCTTATTTGTTTTATTTTGGCTAGAATAAAAGCAGTTTAGCTTCCGAGATCTTTATTTTAAAAATAAACATTGTTATTCCTTGCTAAATATATTTTGTGCTTATTGTGAACTGGGACAAGAGAAGAAAAAAACCCTAAATTTATTATTTCAAAACTTAATTTTTTATACTTTTGTTATTGTTGGGACATAACATAATTATATAATTGTTGATGATGAATAAGCCTTGTCAATGATCTGATTGTGCTCCTACCATAATGAGGTATAGAGTTGAAGTCAGAATTATTAGCCCCCTTTGATTTTTTCTTCTCTTTTAAATATTTAAATATTATGTTTAACAGAGCAAGGAATTTTTTACAGTTTGTCTGATAATATGTTTTCTTCTGGCAAAAGTCTTTTTTGTTTTATTTTGGCTAGAATAAAAGCAGTTAATTTTTTTTTTCAAATCATTTTAAGGTCAAAATTATTAGCCCCCTTAAGCAATATTTATTTCTGATAGTCTACAAAACAAACCATCATTATACAATAACTTGCCTAATTACCCTAACCTGCCTAGTTAACCTAATTAACCTAGTTAAACCTTTAAATGTCACTTTAAGCTGTATAGAAGTGTCTTGAAAAATATATAGTCAAATGTTATTTACTAAGTATATTTTATATATTTTTATATTAAAAGAAACTTTTATCTTCAGAATATAAAATTAAATACAATAAATTAACAGATAAAAACAAGTTCACAAACTAACCATGTACAGTTAATTATCTATTTTAGTGATTCGATTTTAATAATAAAAAAAAAAACATTTAAACACATTTATTTCACAATAAATCAAACTAATCTTGTCATAGTTTTTCATATGAATTAAATAATTGCTGTTTGTGAGTCAGCGGCTGTTACTTTTCACTGGAAAGTTTTATTTTATTTGAACAGACCCTCTTTTAACAAGCTCACAGCGCTCACCATCTGACAGGTGTTTCGGCCAGAAAGCAGGATTGCAGTGGAAGCTGCGTTTTATTGTTTGTGTTATTTCTACTATTTTCTCCAAATTTTCTCAGAATCCTCACTAACACACACTCTGCCTTTACCTCAGTAGTTCTACCCTGATCGCTGGCAGCAGACTGGCACTGGCAGTGTCTTTGAATCACTCACACCTCGCGCATGTGCAGTAGACAAGGAATGTTCCATTATTCATAGGGGCTCCTGGTTTTGAAAAGAAGTAATAATGTTAAAATCTTAATAGTTATAGACAGATTTTACAACATACAATAGAAGATTCATAAAAGAGCTATATGATTAATATATGCTTCTTGACATTTATTTAGGGCCCCCTAATTCCCCGGGGCCCTAAATGGCTGCTTACCTCGCTTATTGATTTAGTTCGCCCCTGATAATACGCAGATATATTATGTCAAAACATACTTTTATTTTGGATGCGATTAATCAATATTAATTTTAGCACAGCACTAATATATTTATATTTATATTCATATTAATACTTTATTAATGTATTTAATAAAATGTTTTGTTACAATTTTTATGCTTTTTTTATTTTGCACATTATTGTCAGTGTTAATTTTGTCTAATTTAATTTAAATTTAGCTTTAACTCTCACTTTCAGTGTGTCTCTCCGAAACGATCGAGCATACGCTTTCACACTGTCGATTTTCTAATACGCAGAGCTGTGAAATCTTTCCTGAGCGAGGTTAATAAATAATGAAAGATGATTAAACGTCTTTATGGAGCTGAACTATATCAGTGTATCAAGTTCCAGCGGTTTGGGCCTGAGGTGTAATTTGTTTGGAAAAATAATTACTCATGTATCCAATCCTTGTTAATTATTAAAGGGGGTTAGCATTCCCAATGTACCATGTGCAGCGAGGTCGATCTGGAACAGCTTCTTATCTTTTTTGTTGGAGCATAAATTGCCGCTTGTTAAATCGAGTACATGTTCAACTTTCAAGTTTCCATGTCTGCAAAATCTCACACTGTTCCCTTTTTTCCTCTTGATGCTTTGCCAAATGATATAAACTTAGTTTTTTTTTTACAGAGAACATTGTATTACTAACATTGTGTTTCTGCAGAGAACGGTTTCTTGCGAATTGGATTTAGGTGAATTTAGAGAAGTGTCAAGACATAAAAAAAAACTCTGAGCGTTGGTCGTTGGTGTGTTTTGTTTGTAGGAAAGCACCTGTAAATGTTGGAAGGAGGCTTTATGTGCTTAAATGCGATTCAGAAAGGAGCTGTAGTGGATGATATTTTCTTGTTATCCTTTACACGCTATTCTGACACTCCAGACACAACAAAACAAGCGAATCTCATGGAGCCAAAATGTCTTATGTGTTGAAACCAGAGTCAGACAATGATGGAGAGGAACTTTTAGACTGAACCAGGATGTTTCTGGAGGGTTAATGGATATATTTATATAGTTATTGTGGAGAACAGTTTATTAAACTCATTGACTAGTGTCAATATAAACATTACACTATTAGTACCATTCTGTTATCTTCACCAAAGAGTAAAAACAGCCATCACCGGACTATACAGTTCATAATAAATGTGCATTTATGAATTATGCTGAGAATGAGCATTGTATGTGCTTAAACCAAATATGAAAATTCACTGCAAAAAATGCTTTTCTTAATTAGATTTTTGTCTTGTTTCTAGTTCAAATATTTAAAAATTCTTAAATCAAGAAGCATTTTCTAGACCAGCAAAAAAATATTGTCTTGTTTTAAGAAAGATCCCAAAATTAGGTGAGTTTTTCCTTAAAGGGGTGGTCTAGAGTGTATTTTTAAGGCTTGGTTGTGGTTATAACATGCAAAGCAATGTGTGCTCATGCTTCATTTGTAGAAAATCATGTTATTTTTTCATATATCTTTGATTAACGACTGTCATTTTTCCTAGTTCCTCTGAAAGGCCCGTCCTCAAGAGGCTCTGATTGGTCAGCTAACATAATGTGCTGTGATTCGCGGATCAGCTCCACGTCACCAGGAAAAGCGTCACGCTCCTACAAGCACATGCTTTTGCGCTGTATAAACACTGTCAGTCAGAGTAGCTGTTAGCCATATCAGTTTGAGACTGAATCAGATAGAAAATGAAGAGGACACAGCTGAACCTCACGCCTGCTCTCTAAAATAAAATCTGACAAGTGTCTTTTTACATATATTCTGAATAAGCATGTGTAAGTAATATGAAACGTTCACATATCTTTTGCGAGTTTGTTACACACACACACACACACACACACACACACACACACACACACACACACACACACACACACACACACACACACACACACACACACACACACACACACACACACACACACACACACACACACACACACTCTCTCTCTCTCTCATTAATTAGTGTTTAGTGTATCTGTCATTGGATGAATGGCACTTGTTGAGACTCAATCATTGTTTCAATGTTCTTGTCAAAATGCAAAACAGGACACGATTCTAAACAAATATGTGACTTTTATTGATTTATAAAGAACATGAATAAAACTAAGATCCGTCATTTCAAGGATGTGAGCACGCTGTAAAAAATATGATCAATAAGTCATGACAGTTTCTTTTTTGTGAACTTTAGCTTTACAGTAAGTAAGTGTTTCAACTTAAATGTTTAGGTTACACAAGATTTAACTTGCAGTATGTCAGTTTAATGTCAAGTAATTCAAAATAACTGGTAAAGTTCATTTGATTCAACTTAATTTTTTACATTACTGAAGACTATGATTTTTTAAAAATAAAGATCAATCAATTGAAAATTAGCCTAGACTAGATTAGCTAGACCTATATGTATAGCTAGACCTATAACTGTACGCATAACATACACTCACTGGCCATTTTATTAGGTACACCTGTCCAACTGCACATTAACACAAATTTCTAATCAGCCAATCACATGGCAGCAACTCAATGCATTTAGGCGTGTAGAGATGGTCAAGACCAAAGATGTATAAAGTACTAGAGACCCAGGCTTAAGTAAAAGTGCTCTATCAAAAAAGTGACTTGAGTAGAAGTTAAAGTGCTCTTTAAGCTAGGGATGCACCGATACCGATACCAGTATCGGGTATCGGGTCGATACTTGATTTAAATACTCGTACTCGTATCGGACATGAAAGGCCGATACCACACACCGATACCACTCAACAGTAATTCACTATGGATGTGATTGTTGTCCTACCTGACTTCAGTGTCTTAATGTATTAATTAGCCTAATGTATTATATATTAATAGCTTAGTCCTTATAAACAACCCATGTATAAAATACATTATTAAGAATCTAGGCTACTGAAGAATAAACTGAATATGAAATATGATCCTTGCATAATGATCGCAACTAAGCACTCAAACAAGCTAGCACTCATTTTATATATAAACTATAAATAAAAAAAATTAAATAAATTTGAAGAAATGGAACATTATGTAAAAAAATCTACTACAGGCTAAATAAAGCGCCTGAGTTTAAACATCACTGCTGTAACCGCGCGCGTCAGTTTACAGCTTCTGTAAAGATCAGAAAGCCTAGTGCTGAACTTCACGAAACCAGTTTTATTTGCTGCAGATTTAAAATGCCTTTTATTTTTTAAATCTCTCAAGTTAATATAGACTATCAGGTAACATAATCTCCCTCAGAGATATTGGAGTTCAATAACGTGGTGCGCAGTAAGCCTATGACTATTGACGGCACCCTGAAGTTTACACACTGCATACACAGGCCTACAGCTCTGGTGTGTTATGAATTGCATGTTTTAAATGACAGCGAGGCATGCTACATTTAGATTTTATTGTAAAATATACATTATAACCCAGTACACAGTAAAATAATAGTTTTGAATGGCTTGCCTATTGGCAGCGCGAAACCGTTTTAAGCTTAAATAGGCTAAGCATATTTTAATTAATATTAAAACAAATGTATACAAACTAGCCACCCTTTGATTTTTTTCGTTTCCGTATATTTATTATCAAACGAAAAATGCAATGAATTGTTGATTTTGGTTTTAATTTTTATTAGAATTAATATAATTATTAGGCTACACAACTTCATAACATTGGCTCTGATTGCGTCAGATATCCTACAGATAGACGTTTTAGCTCAAGGACATTTATGCCTATTATTTCAGTGCTGTATTTTGACAGATTTCGCAAAGGCTTCAGCTATTCTGTAAACTGGTAACAGCCTCCGTTTTGCGGCTTGACTTGTGTGGTGTCTCCGTATCAATGTCTGGATGACAGCGAGAGACAGATGAGATCAGACCTCAGTTTCGATGTGTGGCCGCACGACACAGTTACTTTACTGCAATTTTAAAATATTGGCTTATGTAAATTAACTTTTTATTCGATTAAAAGCCGAAATATTGCCTGACATAGGCTAAGCAACTTTCGGTTTTGGAAGAGAGAGGCTTCCGTGAAGACGCACACACACCTCCGCGCCTCCTCCCCACTCTTCACTGTCTAGATCGCATCAGATGTGGCCTGACTAACAGGTACTTTTGCCCGGTTGAAAATGCTTTCCCAGTCCGCCCCTGCACTCAGGATACACTCTTGCTTTTACGGCTGTACGCACTGTGCGTAGGCTATACCTTCTTTGCGAGGGCGGGAATTAATGCCGCTTTTTTATTTATTTATTTATGACATAATTTAAAATGATTATTAAACAGTATAAACTACTTTAAAGAGACAAATTATATACGAAATTCGTTTTAAAAATATATTTTGTGAAAGAAAAATATACAAATTATATTTTAGTTTGAACCCAACTGAGCCCAACTGTGGATGATTTTCGGTCAGTGGAAAGTAAGGATTTAATTAATGCTTCACTATTGTATCCCAATCTTCTGTCATATATTTACAAATTTTTTAATATGTCATAATTTTAAAGATTACTTCTTGCGTCTGATTTTTCCTTGGTGCTGATGTGCTTTTATTACATTTAGATTTCAACAAAATATTCAAACTAAAAAGGAAACTAATTATGTCGTAAGAAATGCCCTAAATAATGTAGCCTTTGACAGTAGCTAAGAATCAGTGTTTCTTGACATGATTGGGGAAGGAGGCTGCACTCTTGTAGGCCTATTCATTATTGATTTTTTTTAACATTGAACGCATAATAAACAAGTGCAAAAAAAAAAGCTGAACTTCGGAAAAAGTGCTCACTGCGGTTGCCGCGTTGGTTGCTTTGTTTTTCTGCAGTCGGCTTGTCAATGGCTCGGCATGGCTAACTCCCCTTTTATATAAAAAAATAAGATTTATTAATAAACATTGTGAGATGATGGTCGCGTGATTTTTAAAATGAGAGTATGCGTTTCGTATTTATGGCTATTAATCCTATCTACCCGCAACCCACCCATAAACATCAAGTACTTTTTGATTACCTGACCAGCGGATAAAAGGCAGGACTGCTGAATATGAAATAATCATGCATAACAGGGTTTTATGCGTCCCCAATATGCAATGAGAGTGACTCCATAAGGTAACGTACACTGCACACACTTTGTGTAATGTGTGAAGTCGTGCACACATGTAAGCTCAAGGATAACTCATCCTTTAAATGTCCATGCTTAATCGTTAAGGTCTGGGTTGCAGGGTTATCAACAATGTGTATATTTTTCGCTTGAAACAGCCTCCTGTTAAAGATTTTTGTGTTCATCTATAGGCAAAAAACAACAACAACAACAAAAAAGAACAAATAAACTTAATTGAAACCAAATCTATGAAGTATCGGTATCGGTACTCGGTATCGGCGAGTACACAAATTAAAATACTCGTACTCGTATCGGTTTGTAAAAAATTGGTATCGGTGCATCCCTACTTTAAGCACAATACTTAAGTGGAAGTACTAAAGTATTCAACATTTTTTGTACTTAAGTATTGCAAGTAGTTTATTTAAAATTTTACTACTCAGGTACCGAAAGTAAAAGTATAAGTATTGCGTTATGTAGTTATTTTTAAAAAAGCAGTCAAAAGACATATTGTTTTGTTTATTTTAAATATTTTTTTTTTTTGGGGGGGGGGGGGGGGGGGGGGGGGGCACAGGATTAAGCAGATCAAAAAGAACCATGGTTTACGATTTATAATATAAATAAATAAATAAATAAATATGATGGGTCAAAAACACCATTCAGCGTGACAGCCTTTATGATAGACAGTTAACGTTATGTGAACATTGCAGCATGATATGAACCGCGGGTAGCTAACGGTAGTTAACTTATCTAGCTCTTATGGATAGCTCAAACTGCTGTTTTGTGTATTATATTATCTTTAACTTGACATGTTTCTTCAAATCCGAAGGTAGAGTATGCACTTCATTCTATATGAACTGTCTTTCACTCCGACAAATGCAAACATTGGCTCTGAATAGGGTCACGGGTGGTCTTTTTCCTCATCGCCACGAACAGTTGAAAGTGAAGGAGTTGAAGGTGGAATTTCTGGGTTTTCCATGTCTAAAACAAACTAAAGTGCTCTCAATGCAGGCAGGCAGCACTGTCTTCTTTGATCGTCTGATCAATAAATGATTGATTCGTAACATTTTTATAATTGTAACGAGTAACTATGCAACACAAAAAAAATCTACTGGAGTAAAAGTATTAAGCTCATCGAAAATATGTACTGAAGTAAAAGTAGAAGTAGGAGAAAAAAACAATACTCCAGTAGAGTACAGATACAACCTTTTAGTACTTAAGTACAGTAGTGAAGTAGTTCTCTCTGGTCAAGACGATCTGCTGCAGTTCAAACTGAGCATCAGAATGGGGAAGAAAGGTGATTTAAGTGACTTTCAACAGGGCATGGTTGTTGGTGCCAGATGAGCTGGTCTGAGTATTTCAGAAACTGCTAATCTACTGGGGTTTTCACGCACAACCATCTCTAGGGTTTACAGAGAATGGTCAGAAAAAAAAGAAAATATCCAGTGAGCGGCAGTTCAAATGCCTTGTTGATGTCAGAGGTGGTGGGTTTACGTGAGAACAGCAGGCACGTAAGGCACTTTCGAGAGAAATCTAAAATATCAAAAAGCGTACACAGCGGCCTCTCGTGGATTCCCGAAAACAAAAACTGCAAAAAAGTACCCCCTGGGACGTATTTCGTGGTCTCCAGAAATGTATATAGAGGTACGTTTTCAGAATGAGCCTGGGTTGAGATAGACGTATAGATAAAAACTACATGCTTACATAAGCTGTCACATGCATAGATTGTGTTCTTATATAAGCCACCCTGAATTATACATGGCCAGTTGATTTAACTTCATGCCTGTGGCTCCGTCCTAAGCCCATATACATTTGTCTGAACTCACTACCTGTTTCTATTTTTACGAATGCTACATCTGGCCTCAGTAATGCATTGTTAATAGAAGCGCTCTCTCTAGTCTCTGCTCTGGCCTTTCGCTCTTCTTTTATCCTGGATTCTGCCACTGCCGCTGAAAGGGCGGCCTTACTAACCCTTCCTTCCCAGCATGCACTGCTCTTTTTCCTTGCAAATCACCGCCGGCCTCCCCGGGCAGCCTGCTTAAGTACTTTGGATTCATTAATGTGTAAAAGACGTGGGGCAAATGAAATTCTAAATGAAATAAATGTATGCATCACTAAGTCTCTCTCTCTCTCACTCGCTCTCATTTTCTGCCATCAAGACACGGTGGGCATATTGATGAAGATTCTTTTGTTTCCTTGCTGACAGGAGCCGATGCCTGGCTGTTGTGTGGGCCTGCAAACGTTGAGTGAGGAATATTTATAGTAGCAAACGGTCAAAAAGCAAAAATGCAAGCTTTTCTTTTTTTGTTTGTTGTAAAGGACACTACTCTGGTCATACTTTGGTTGTTCATTTACATAACAATAAGAGTTTTGGGGACTTGAATATGCAAACTTTTAAAATCTTGTTTCAGGGTTTTAAAATAGAAACCACTTTGTGATTTATGTAGGAATATTTTATTTTGTATTACATTATTCTTTTTTGTTTCATCTAATTCTTTTTTTTTAAATGATAATGGAGGATTTTAATGATGATACATAATAATAATAATAATAATAATAATAATAATAATAATAATAATAGTAATAATAATAATAATAATAATAATAATTATTTTTATTATTATTATTATTATTATTGTTGTTATTATCAATAATTAATACAACATTTATTTTTATTATAATTATTATTTATTATTATTATTACTACTACTATTATTATTATTATTATTATTATTATTGTTGTTATTATCAATAATTAATACAACATTTATTATTATTATAATTATTATTTATTATTATTATTACTTCTACTACTACTATTATTATTACTATTATTAGCATCAATAATGAATACAAAATGTATTATTATTATTATTATTATTTATTATTATTACTACTACTATTATTACTATTACTACTAATATCAATAATTAATACTCAATTTATTATTATTGTTATTTATTAATATTATTATTACAATTATTATTATCAATATTACTATTATTATTAATAATAGTACTATTATTACCATCAATAATTAATACAAAATGCATTATTATTATTATTATTATTATCAATAATTAATACAACATTTATTATTATTATTATTGTTATTATTATTATTTTTATTATTATTATTATTATTAGTTGTAGTAATATTATTATTATTATTACTATCATTATCATCAATAATTAATACAAAATTGTATTATTATTATTAATATTCTTCTTCTTCTTCTTATTATTATTATTTAGATTTAATTAAATAGAAAATTAAAGTAATAAAACTTAAGAAATTTAAACAATAAATAAAATATGCTAAAACATTATTAAAAAATAATATATACAGTACCATGTATAAGCACTAAAGTAACATTATTTATTCTATGATACATAATTTTGTTTGGACAAAAATTTGCCCATAATTTGCCCATAATTTAGTTTGCCCATAATTTTGTTTGGACAAATAAGAAAATCAACACTTTTCACTATAAATATAAATGTTTTCTTTTAAATTGTTCAAGTTTAAGATGTTTTTATCATTTCTCTCCATCTCCTATAGACATAATCTGTAATGATAAATTGCCTTTCTGCAGTTGTACGCAGTTGTCAGTTCTGTTGATATTTGTTAATAACTGCCTCCAGAACCTTTCTATTTAATGGCTCTGCTGTAATGACAATGGCTCCTGGGTAGATATATCTCTCAATTAGCCTGTTGTTGCCAGTTATAATGGTCAGATGGTAATTCATATGTTTGACTCGGTCTACAATGTGTTTTTATGTTGTGTCTGATCAATAACATGGATCATATCTCTATACCTGCCAAAGCAAGAAATATAAACACGCGAACGGTTTCTCCATCTGTCTGTAGCGTGAGCAGAGAGAGTAAAGGTTGAACAGAAAGTGCCGGATCTTGTTTCTCGTCCTCTTCTTCTCCACTCAGAGGGGCTTCAGACACACAAACCCCCTCGACATCATCACCGCTGCGCATCATTCAGGGTCTCCATGGCAACGCAGACACAAAGGGATGGCCTGGAGAGGTGGTGCTAGAGAGAAAGAGAGAGGTTATTGTCATCAGGCCAGCAGTGCATTATGGGCCGACTCACACTGAAAAAAATGATTAATTGGATTTACTTTTTTTTTTAGGGTGAGTGGTTGCAAACAGTTTATATGGGCTGAATTTAAACAAACAAATCAAGTTGAACATTACTAAATTTAATTTGTTTGATTGAATTCAGCCCATATACATCGTTTGGAATCAGTTACCTTAACATTTTTTTTTTTGCATTAATTTCTGTTCAGAATAAAAAATAGAAAAAGAAAATTATATTATTAACCTTCTAGAGCTTAGTGGCCACATATGTGGACAGCACATTTTAGCTCTTAAGTGGCTATTTAAAATACTTTGAATGTTTTATATTTTGTTACAGACATACTGTGTCATCCTGCAACTGTTTTGCAGCATATGAAATGTCCCAAACCCTATTTTTAACTGTTCAAAATGGGCAAAAAAAAAAAATGTTTTGACTGTCTGATAGTCGAAACAAGTTCAAAAACATTTTTATATATATATGCATTAAAAAACAGTCAGGAAAAAGTGTTTTATGGAAATTCGGACTCCGAGTACATCATATCAAAAGATGATGCTTAGGTTTTATTCTAATTAGGTTCCAATAAGCCCAAATAGCAAAGAGAAGTAAAAAATGCATGTGAAAAAAACACCTTGGGCCTTAAGAGGTTAAATATTATTATTATTATTTTTAATTTTTTTTAATTAAGGATTTTTTATCAGGGTCCTAAATCAGTCATTTCACTTTTATGGCTCAAAATTAAACAACACAGGCTTATTGTGAATATGTATTCCTGTCTACATTTCTAGCGAGTGCCAATTATGTAGCCGGAGGAACATCTGGCTGCATTTAGTCTTTAAAATGAACGCTATGGGGCGGTATGACCCCACCAACAGCTTCTGTTTCTTTAAGCGCTTACATCTGTGTGGATGGCTTTTAGGGTGTTACCAGTTTGCCCAGATGCTCGCCACGTACGTAGGCGGACTTGTTGACCGTCATGACGAGGTTCTTAAGAAAGTACCTAAGAACGGTTCCAGAAACCAGGTAAAACAAAAGCAAAAATAAATAAATAAATAAATAAATAAATAAATAAATAAATAAATAAATAAAATATATAAACAACAGGCTGAAAACGTGGTGAAAGTTTCTTTTTCTAGATTGAAAACACTATCAGTTGAGTTTAGGGAAGGGGGTGGGTGGGTCAGTTAGTCGGTCAGTTAGTTGACAGCAAGCTGGCCTGGGGTGCGTTTCCCAAACAACGACATAACTAGTGGCTGAACTATCATAGTAAGATGCATCGTTTGGGAAATTAAAAATTTAGTGACCCGTGTTTACTTTTACAACAGTGACACATTCAAACCACTGCAGAAATGTTCTAACCACTAGGCCCATGTCATATACAGTAGGCTACAGGCACATTTCTTAATGAATAAACTACTATAAATGAAAACCATTAACGTGTGCAATGTATTTTTGTTTTCACAAGCAATAGTCACCTATAGCTTTTGTCATGAGCCATGGCTGTGTTCAAAATGTCAAATGTTTTCAAAGTGCATTACGAGGGAAGTGCAATTGTCAATATGATGATCGCTAAAACTGAACTGTAAAAATATTTTGAAAGCAAATTACACCTAAGAGAGATGACTGTAATGTGTTTTTTTTTTAAATCATTCCGAGTTTAAATGTTGGAGCATTCTAAATTAATAGGGCATAGGGGGATAACTGAGAATAGAACACAACCAGGAACTATGCTTAATTACAGCTCTAGAGGTGTAGTTACCAGTGTACAAGTTTACGACCAAGTTTGCGAATGTTTGTTGGAACGACGGATTTGGGAAACACTAAATCAATGAACTATGTTTGTAACGACGAAACTTGCGACCTTAGTTGGCTAATGATGGTTTTTGAAAACGCACCCCTGGTCGGCCATGCGCTCTGGTGGATTTATGCAGGAAGAGGTCGCACGAGAGAAATTTGAGATCATCAAAAAGTGTACACAGCGGCCTCTGGTGGATTTGCAAAAACAAAAACTGCGAGCAGACGTACCTCCCGTCACAGATTTCGCTGTCCCTGGGAGCATATCAGCAATGAGCCTGGGTTGAAATTAAGACATTTTAGTAATTGACTAATGACCTTTTCCTTGTTATTCAACTGAAATCACTGAACATAAATTTAGGACACTTCAAAAATGCCTCATAAAAGAAAACAAACAATGAATAAACACTAAAATAATATCTATCTCAGTTATACAAAAATAACAAGGGTCGCATGATCATTTACAAAAAGTCTTCTAGTGTGCTGAAATGAAGTTCAATGAAGTTTAAATCAGTTGTGATATTCTTGTGGAAGAATTTTGATTAAAAAAAGTTCAGAAGAATGTATTATTTAATTCCTTATTTGCTTTAATTTATTACAGTATGCGTATCATCTGTTGTCTCTGTATGCCTTTCTCTGATTAAATTAATTAATCTCTTCCGATAAACCTAATGAGTTAAATTAATTAATCTCTTCTGACCCTTGGCTGGGTCAGGTGGCGCTTCTGTGTGGAGTTTGCATGTTCTCCCTGCGTGGGTTTCCTCCAGTTTCCCTCACAGTCCAAAGACATGCGGTACAGGTGAATAGGGTAGGCTAAATTGTCCATAGTGTATGAGTGTGTATAGATGTTTCCCAGAGATGGGTTGCAGCTGGAAGGGCATCCGCTGTGTAAAACATGTGCTTGATAAGTTGGCAGGTCATTCCGCTGTGGCGACCCTGGATTAGTAAAGGGACTAAGCCGAAAAGAAAATAAATGAATGAATGAACATATTTCATTATTATGAATTATATATTAGCATACAGTAAAAGACAGATTCATTAGCCCTCCTGTAAAATTCTAATTCTTACTAGTATGCGACTAGATACTAGTAGTTTAGCTAGTAGTACAATTTAAAGGCTTAACTCAGTTTATTAGTTTAACTAGGTACAGTTATTATAATAAACTGAATGATAATAAATAAATAAATAATAATTGATTATGATAATAATTAAAGTTTCTTAAGTTTTTAATGATTTATGACGGAATTTTAATGCTTTGTTTCGTTATTTCATCTTTATTAACTAGTAGCAGAGTATTTACAGTTACTGTATATTTCTGTCCATTTGCATCCCGTCCTTTTGTGCCCCCTGGCGGCATTGTCGCAAACTGCTGTTACACCTAAAAACATTTTACTAATCCCTTTGTCCTGCGGCGGCATCACATGCGGCGGTAGTGGTCATTTTAAACTGTCACTCAATGTAAGTTACATTAATTAGGCAACTCATTGGTTGTTCAGTTGCAAATCGAAAAATATATATCTTAAGAGGGCGAGTAATATTTACCTTGGCATGTTTTACTTTTAACAAAATAAAAAATCAAGATAAATTCAAAGAAATAGGACTTTCTTTAGATAAAAAATATATATAATAGGAAATATTGTGAACATTTATTTCGCTCAGTTAAACAGCGCTTGGGAAATATTTGAAAAAGAATTACAATTTCACACACAGGAGCACTGATAATTTTGCCTTCAACTGTATATTCCTACAGGTAGCAATCTAGAGAGAGAGAATCAAAATGGTCTTTTAAAGTATAACACAAATGCAGTGTATAATTTTCTCTCTCTCCTGTGAGAACCACGCAGTCTTTTCGCTTATTTTAGCAAGCAGGCCCTATTTCTCCCTCATGCAGAGCGGTGCAGGACCTATCTTTGCTGTTTTTACCCTACTAGTCTACTTTACACATTCTGCTTTTTAAATTAGACACACTCAGTGAGCGGTCATGCTGGGGCTGCTTGATGTTTCAACTTTTCAAAGTACTTAAAAGTTACATTTTCCCCTCATTTAAGAACAGCATTGCTTTAATATGGCTCATGTTGTGGGATATTTAAACGGCATTTACACATTATGATCAAACAAGAGGACTGCCATATAAAGACACATCCTCAACCCCCTGCGTTTTGTGTTACTTCCGACCCATATGAACTGAGTTTTCACACCACGACAGGCATCGATCATAAATCCTGCACACTTCCCACCAGACTGCTATTGGCGGAAAGGGCAAATGGCGGCCCGTCTGTTTGCATGTTTGTCTTTCTATAGAAGCGATGGGAAAATTCGTCGCATTCCAGGCCAGTCGCATTTCCGGCTATTCCTGGGAGTTTTCAGCGCTTGTATTTTTTATTGTGTGATTTATAGTGGGTAAGGCTGCTAATTGTGTTAGCCAGGTGTATGATGAATAGTGCATTGTGGGAAGCACCTAAAGCACTCCTTCTCTGTGAATAGAGAAACGGGAAGAAAAAAAGACTCGTATAGGTGAATGGAGGTTGAATGTGAAAGGACGATATCGGATGAGCCACTGTGAGCGATAATAGGCGCATGAATGAGGCTGGCGAATCTCAGCTCGGTGGCATTAAAGTCTCCCTCAAATCAAAATGAAAGTTTTTTTGGGTGCTTATCTCAATGCTATTCTTAAGGCTGTATATAAGTTGTTATGTGCTTTAAAATAAAGACAAAATTTGCATTTAGAAGATAGAAGCATTTAAAACAGGGTTGCCCGAACTCTGTCCTAGAGGTGTCCTGCATACTGTAGATTAGTTCCAACTCCAATCAGACACACCTGGGCTAGCTCATCAAGCTCTTACTAGGCTTGCTGGAAATGTCCCGGTAGGTGTGTTAAGGCAAGTTGGAGCTAAACTCTGAAGGACACTGGCCTTCCAGGACTGAGTCCAGCACCCCTGATTTAAAACTTGTAGGTTATCCAGAGATTTTCTTACTATAGGGGAGATTGAAATGTCTGTTACCTACCATTGGAAAACCTGTAAAGCTAACTTGGTCGTGTGAATCATGTCTTAAGGCTGGTTTATACTTGTGTGTCGAGTGATCGGCGTGACCCATGGCGCTTGCCTTGCTCGTTGCCGTGCATTTATACTTCTGCATGCTGTTTGTGTTGCTCTGCAATAACAGGTTTTTATGTTCCTCTGTGTCCAGTTTCTTCGCTGGTGTTTTTTTTTTTTTCTGAACGCTACCTTAATGTACAAGTAGCTAAAACTTGAGGCGAGAAGCACTCGTCAGCGATATCAAGCCGACCAATCACAGAGCGTGTAGTTACATTTTTTGCAGCAAGGGCTATGCGACCGCGCGAAGGCTGCGCCGGAGCATACGTGTGCGCTTGACGCAGAAGTATAAATCAGCCTTTAGCCAATCACATATGGACTTTTAGTCTCCTTCCCTCCATACTGTCATAGAGGCAATGTTAGCATTAGCCGTACCGCTTTTTAGGCTAATGATTTCAGGCTTGCCTGCAATAGGCTTTGGTTTATCCCATCTGCCAATAAGAATCAACAACTTTTTATGACATCACAGTGCACTTCGGCTTCTCATCTCATCTTCTGACCAATCAGATGCCTCATAGTATTTGAGGTGTCCCACCCCCTACTAGACATGTTTGAAATCGGTCACATATGACTGAGCTTTCATTAACACTTTATTTTAAGTTCCAGTTTGATTAATTTACTATGAAATTATCCCCAATAAGCTGCTTATTAATATGTAGTTAACAAGGTATTGGTTTGTTTTAGATATCGAGTAGGACTAGGAATATGGACATTCATAATCAGGGTGTCCACGGGATCTTAAAAAGTGTTAAAAGTTGATAAATCAATTATGAGAAAATTAAGGCCCTTAAAAGGTATTAAAAAGTCTTGATCACGTTTTTACGAGGTCTTAAATTTTGTTCAAGCATTGTCCAAAGTGTTTGACTCCAAAAAAAGCATAAATATATTTATTTTCCTCTTAGTATTAACAACGGCGTGCTCAATCCACGCCATTGATTCGGGCCGGGGCATGTCCGGCCAAGATCGTCCGTCCTGGTGATGTCAGGTAGGCTAATTTACGACAAACGTGGGAAGGTAATGTGTCGCTCTCCACATGTAGCGAACCCATTGAGCGAGATGGGAAAATGTTTGCGTACTCCTGGTTGGAGAAAGACGAGTTTAAACAGTGGCTGAAGCCTGTCGCTGAAAACAACCGTATAATTTATTCTTTCAAGCTTTGTTTCTTCCGAGCTTCTCTGAGTTGCATGGTTGTGCTCCATTGATTTATTTAACTACAACTGTTTATTAACAATTGTTTATTAAGTCAAAGGTTTAATACTGATAAGAACTTGAAGTGGCGATGAGGTCTTAAAATTTTCTGAGAAGGTCTTTAAAAAGTCCTTTAGGATTACCTTAGGATTCCTGCAAATACCCTGATAATACGTACAGTACAAATAAACAGCCAATATAATAATAATAGACATGCTAAAGGTACAGTTTACTCAAAAATGTAAATTAACTCATACGCCACCAGGGGGTTAAGAAATGTCTTATGAAGCAGATCAATGAGATTTTGTAACAAAAATATTGACATTCTAAAATTATAAACTTCAATTACAGACTTTCGAATACACTTCATGATTGACTGACGTATATGACGTAGCGGATGCTTTAGCTACCACACAGTTTGTTTACCACAGAAAACAAGGATGAACAAGAAAACTAGTTGGCTTGATGTTATTGTATAAATGATAGAGTATGTTACATTTACAATGCCACGTACATGTCTACCCATCATACATCGGATATGCAGTCACGAGTAACGTGCATTTAGCCAACGCCAGAAGTCAGTGATTGAACTTTATCATTTAAAAAACAATATCAATATTTCTGTTACAAAAACAAATCAATTAGCTTTAATAGTAGAAAATAGTCCCTATACTGACATGCTAATGAGGTTTCATTTCAAGGGTTCACCTATAATAAACAGTAGCCAACACACTCTGCTCTGTCTTCATGTTTTAATTGAAAGCACTTCACACAAAGAATAAAGCTGCACATTTCAAGGCAACTTTTAAAAGATGAATTGAGTCTTCAACCAAATAGGCAGAAAGACAGTAAACAGTCAGCTGTACTGTATATATGTCTATACAAAACTTTACGGTCTGAAAGCTGTTCAAAAGTTGTTCTCCAAACCCACTTTTAAAGTCTCAAAGTTAGCGAGAAACTGATCTGACAAGAGCTCCTCAGAGGGTTGACCATGATGTCAGGTGAGACAGAAGTGCAGTTTATTTTCGCATGAGCTGGTAAAGCGCAACCCGTCCTGTAATAACAGGGTAGATTTCACTAAACGCCGCTTCCACTGACGCCAGCGCTTACAGGAAACTAGCCCCTTCTCTAAACACTCTCCATTTGCCTTATGAAAGGATTTTTTTTATTATAGTGTATGGAGGAGGGAGGAATTTATTGTTGTTAAAGACCCTGTTGGTCTGTTTTGTGAATTATATGTGGGAGATGGAGCCGTTCCTCTTTCTTATGTTACTGTTTGACCTACAACATTTCTGGAATATTAGATGGAGTTTCTTATCTGGACGTGATGTATCAGTGTAGACATCTCTGCTGGTCTTGTAATATGATGCAATTGAAGCGTGTGAAACAGTAAACAGACAAGCTGATGTACGTTTCATCTTTTAATGTGATTTTTTTTTGGGGTTATTTCTCGTTTTTAAGCGGAACAGTGGAAGTTACAGGATTAAGAGCTGCTGGATTCGAACCTACACCATTCACATGAAAACTAATGTTTGTTGTATGGATTTGTTGGAGTTGTAAGGACTACTTAGAAAGCTGATGCCTTACCTACACTGTAAAACCCAAGAAGTTAAGGTAACTCAAATCATTTGAGGAAACCGATTGCAACAAACCATATAGGTTCATAAACTAATCCTAATGAGTTCTGTGAACTTAATCCAGTTGAGTAAATGAAGCAATCTGAGCACAGTAAAACCCAATAAATGAAGAGAACTCAAACCAACTGAGTACTGTAAAACCCAATAAGTTAAGGTAACTCAAACCGTTGTAGGAAACCAATTGCATCAAACCATTTGAGTTAAAAAAAACTAATCTATATGAGTACTGTGAACTTACTTCATTTAAGCTGAAGTAATGAGGTGTTTAATTAACTCATTACCTTCAACACTGAGTTCAAAACTCTTTTCAAATGAGTAGAATTAACTTTCAGTACATTTTGAGTTAACTACACTCATTTCATTTGATAAAGTTGACTGTTGGGTTTTACAGTGTAAAAAAATTAACAAAGAGTAGCTAAAATGAATTGTATTGCGCCTCTAAAGACTTGAGGTATGAGTTACAGAATGTAGAATGTATATACATTGTAAAACCTAACAGGGAAAATCACTAAGTGAAATAAGTAAGTTTAAAAAAGTTACTTTGACTTAATGAAAAAGACTGATGGTGACTCATAAATTGATTATATTAACTCAAACCTAATGAGTTATGAATTAATTATTATATTTCTGTGTTAAGCTCTATTGCTAGAAGCTATACCAAACTATTTGAGTAGCTACATAGTTGTTTGGACTTAATTCGTACTATTAACTGAACTCATACCGATTTGATAACTGTACTTAAAATGTTAAAGTTACTAATACTCTAAATGTTTGACAATTTCAAATTCCTCGAATGTTGGTAACAACCAAAGAAATCTATAAATGCAAAGAAAACAAATATAATTAGTTTACAAATTAAGTTATGCGTAATAAAATGAAATGACACAGGGAAAAAGTATCGAACACATGAAGAAAGGGAGGTATAGAAAGGCAGTGAAAGCCCAGACAGCAGCTGAAATCTCTGTTGTTCAGCAACCCTCTGCCATTCCTCATTGTAAATGAATATTAGCTGCTTCATTCCAACATCTGCATTACCAGATGATGATTAAACCAGAGTGGACATTTCAGCAAAACAGTACCTTTGTTTCCATCTACTTATTTTTATGCGCATTTTGGATATGCGCATAAAAAATCGGTTAATGGAAACGCCAAGATGCACATACATTTTGAAAATGCACATAAAAAACATATGCGCATTACTGAGTAGGATTAACTTTTTATTCATTAAGAAAATATGCGCATAAACTGCGATGGAAACACTGAACAATTCCAGTATGCGCATTAAAAAAACGGTCATGTGATTTTGTTATACGAGATCATGTGATGATAAAAATGTGTGTGAATGGACAAACCAGCAGGCTGAGCACATTGAAAAACATCTAAAATGTTGTTTTGGTCATTCTAAAATGCCTGAACCATTTCAGTATTGGTGTTATTATGTTATAAATTAATTCTAGAATCAAAAGCTCCGTGTCTCACGCCTTCAAACGCCACCGCACGTTCATTGCATGTCGGCATTGTCTTCTGAGGCGCAAGTCATTTATTAAATAAAGAAAAGATTCATGCAGCTTCTCCTACCACAGTACATTTTGTTTTTACTGTTGCTATTTGGCGCCAGTTAATCAGGAAGTGACCATTTTGTTCTCTTTGACTTGTTGGATGGAAACGCTGCTTTATTTGTACGTCAATATTCCAGTTTTGCGCATAAAGTTAATTCATATTTTTGGATGGAAACGTAGCTAATGAGCCAAAACACAGCCAAGGAAACTCTCAAATGCTTTTAGAGAAAGAAAATCAAGCTGTAGAATGGCCCAGCCAATCACCTGACTTGAATCCAATAGAAAATACAAAATAAAGATCAGATTTGATAGACGAGACCCACAGAACAATCAAGATTTTTACACTCTGTTGAAGTCTGTGAAAAACTCACACCTGAGCAATGCATGTAACTTCACTCGCCATATGAGAGGTGTCTTTAAGATGTCACCAAAAAAGCTTTTTATTTAAGGTATTTAATACATTTCAGTAGTTCAGTACTTTCTCCTTGTGTCATTTCATTGGTATTACACATAACTAATCTAAAACAGATTTTTTTTAGTTTTGTTTAGTTTTATTTTTATGTTCCTATTGTTTGGGTTTTTACCAAAATCTGGTTCAATTCTCAGTCAACAGATCCTTTAGAAATATTATTCCCAGGAAAAAACATGACATGTTCAATACTTATTTTCCCCACTGTATGACCTAATTTATACAAATAAGTTTATACTACTTAAACGCTTTTTTCAAAACTTAAATGTTTTGACGCAAACGGTTTCCTCAAACAGTTTGAGTTAACTTAATTTATCAGGCTTTACAGTGTAGAAGAAAAATAAGATGGTGTGCAATGCATTTTTTTTTCTTAACTTGGGATCCTGCCATTAGTTTGCTGTCCTATGTTGATGATCGTTTTTAGCATGAGAAGGGACGAAACGTAAACTGTGAGGTAAAAGGTTTTTATTAACCTTTGGATGACATGGCAGTAAAAGTGCATAACATTTTACAGGCATTGAATGTATTTAAGCAACCTTTTTCCATGAGGTGAGCTGGAAATTGTCAACCCAATCTGGCAACACTGTTAGTTGGTCAGTTGAGAGACCGTCAAAATAAAGTGTTAGCAGATATTAAGCAGAAGGTCTGCTAATACTCAAATGACTGCTAGCTCACATGCGTTTGCAAAGTAACTTGGTCAGTAGAATGTCCAACAGGAGACCATCAAAATAAATTTTCACCTCGTTATGATTGTACGTGATTGTATCTCAGTTTTCATCCACAGAACTTTATGTAACAATATGGTGATGTAATTCTTGTGACTCAATAGAGACAGGAACAGATCCGTTCATGCACACACGTCATGAGCTTTTTACTTGGCAACAGACACTCTGAGTCTGTAATTTATTTATTTAGCTGCTTATGTCATTGTTTCTTAGCCAATTTAATTTTCTTTCTAATACCAAATTATATAAGGACATAAGCACATTAAAGTTCTTACAGTTCAGCTAAAAATCTTTTTTAGACCTACATGGTTTGATGCTGTTGTTTGTGTGTGTGTGTCTTCAACAAAGTTTTTAATGATTGGTTGGTTGGTTGGTTGGTTGATTCATTGATGCATTGGTTGATTGATTGATTGATTCAATGATTGATTGATTGGTTCGTTGGTTGTTTGATTGGTTGGTTGGTTGTTTGATTGGTTGGTTGGTTGATTCACTGGTGCATTGATTGATTCATTGATTCATTGATTGATTCAATAATTGATTGGTTGGTTGGTTGGTTGTTTAGTTGGTTGATTTATTGATGCATTGATTGATTCATTGATTGATTAAATGGTTAATTTGTTGGTTGGTTGGTTGGTTGGTTGATTCATTGATGCATTGATGCATTGATTGATTAATTGATTGATTCATTGATTGATTCAATGATTGATAGATAGATAGATTGGTTGGTTGATTTATTGGTGCATTAATTGATTCATTAAATGATTCATTAATTGATTCAATGATTGATTGATTGATTGATTGATTGATTGATTGATTGATTGATTGATTGATTGATTGATTGATTAATTGATCGATCGATCGGTCGGTTGGTTGGTTGGTCGGTTGATGCATTAATTGATTGATTGATTCATTGATTGATTCAATGATTGATTTATAGTTTGATTGATTGATTGGGTAGTTGGTGGTTTAGTTGATTCATTGATGCATTGATTGATTCAATGATTGATTCATTGATTTGAATAATTGGTTGGTTGATTCATTGATGCATTGATTGATTCATTGATTAATTCATTGATTCATCGATTGATTAATTGATTGATTTGATTGATTCATTGATTGATTCATTGATTCATTGATTCATTCATTGAATTCAGTGAAAGTCAATGGTGTTCAATAGTCTTAAGATCCACTGACTTTATGTGGGGTATTTTATGTTATGTTCCATTGTAAAAAACAAAATAATGTGGCTTTAGAATGACTTGGAGCTTTATAAATAAATAATGACAGAATATACATTTTTGGATGAACGGCCTCTTTAATAGAAATAAGTAATGCAAATCATATGTTGAGCATCGTGTTTCTTTAACAGCATATTATAATGTTTTCTGAAGGATCGTGAGACACTGAAGCCTGGAGTAATGATGCTGAAAATGCAGCTTTTCTGTTTAGCCTTGGCTTCTTGATATACTGTTATATCTGACCACAGAACTATTAATCAGTACTTTGTTTATATGCATTAGCGCTCTATCGAGACCTCCTCCATAAAATGCAGGCTGTGAAGCGCTAGTAATGTCCCTCAACGCCGACAGGAGGGAACACTCAGTTCTGTGTGGAGACTTGAAAAATTATACATCGACCATTAGTGCTTGAAGATTGCTCGGTCTACTGGGTAGAGAAGACCAGTGCTTAGTGCAGTAACTGAACAATCTGTTCCTGGGAGTTTTCATGCTTTTTCCACTATAAAGTTTAACTTTTGAATATTACTTTTCTAAAATGTTTAAAATGACGTATACTCAGAAAAATGACCAGGCAATAAATTGATTGATAAATGCCTGTGAATGAGGTAATTCACAGTGGTGTTTTATCAAAAGACTATTCAAAGTCTAATGGTGCACCTATACCACTAGTTGAAGTGCTTGTTAGTGTAAATATCTAGTCACCCAATCACACAGCAGCAGCTCAGTTCATTTAGACCAGGGGTGCCCAAACTCGGTCCTGGAAGGCCAGTGTTCCGACGATCTGTGCTACCTCTTCAGAATGTGCAACAGGTAGCTTAATCTGTCATATTTCATCTAAAAAAAAAACAGGGTTAACACATCTTGTCAGCTTCAAATGTCTATCAGAATGAACTACCTCCTTAAAGAAGGGTGTAAAAACAGGGGTAGCGCATTTTGTTAGCTTCAAATGTCAATCGAAATATGCTATTACTCTAATAAACAAATTAAATATAAAAGTAATGAAGTAAAAAAAATTAAGGCAGTTTACTCTGATAGACATTTGAAGCTGCTACGCCTTTTTTTACATTGTTCATGTTCAATAGAGTAGTAGTTAATTTCGATAGATATTTGAAGCAGACAATATGTGCTACCCCTGTTTTTACATCCTTTTACAATGTGGTAGTTCATTCTGATAGACATTTGAAGCTGACAAGATGTGCTAACGCTGTTTTGGTACATGAAACATGACAGTTTGAGCTACCGGTTGCACATTCTGAGGAGGTAGCACAGATCGTCAGAACACCGGCCCTCCAGGACTAAGGTTTGGCACCCCTGGTCTAAATGAACTGAAAATAATAAAAATATTAATATTAACTGAGTCTGTGAAAATAATAAAAATATTAATATTAACTGAAACTGTGAAAATAATAAAAATATTAATATTAACCGAGTCTGAAAATAATAAAAAATATTAATATTAACAGAGTCTGAAAATAATAAAAATAATAATATTAACTGAGTCTGAAAATAATAAAAATATTAATATTAACTGAGTCTGTGAATATAATAAAAATATTAATATTAACTGAGTCTGAAAATAATAAAAACATTAATATTAACTGAGTCTGAAAATAATAAAAATAATAATATTAACTGAGTCTGAAAATAATAAAAACATTAATATTAACTGAGTCTGAAAATAATAAAAATATTAATTTAAACTGAGTCTAAAAATAATAAAAATATTAATATTAACTGAGTCTGAAAATAATAAAAATATTAATATTAACTGAGTCTGAAAATAATAAAAACATTAATATTAACTGAGTCTGAAAATAATAAAAATATTAATATTAACTGAGTCTAAAAATAATAAAAACATTAATATTAACTGAGTCTGAAAATAATATAAATATTAATATTAACTGAGTCTAAAAATAATAAAAATATTAATATTAACTGAGTCTGAAAATAATAAAAACATTAATATTAACTGAGTCTGAAAATAATATAAATATTAATATTAACTGAGTCTAAAAATAATAAAAATATTAATATTAACTGAGTCTGAAAATAATAAAAACATTAATATTAACTGAGTCTGAAAATAATATAAATATTAATATTAACTGAGTCTGAAAATAATAAAAACATTAATATTAACTGAGTCTAAAAATAATAAAAACATTAATATTAACTGAGTCTGAAAATAATATAAATATTAATATTAACTGAGTCTGAAAATAATAAAAATATTAATATTAACTGAGTCTGTGAATATAATAAAAATATTAATATTAACTGAGTCTGAAAATAATAAAAACATTAATATTAACTGAGTCTGAAAATAATAAAAATATTAATATTAACTGAGTCTGTGAAAATAATAAAAATAATAATATTAACTGAGTCTGAAAATAATAAAAATATTAATATTAACTGAGTCTGTGAATATAATAAAAATATTAATATTAACTGAGTCTGAAAATAATAAAAACATTAATATTAACTGAGTCTGAAAATAATAAAAATAATAATATTAACTGAGTCTGAAAATAATAAAAATATTAATATTAACTGAGTCTGTGAATATAATAAAAATATTAATATTAACTGAGTCTGAAAATAATAAAAACATTAATATTAACTGAGTCTGAAAATAATAAAAATATTAATATTAACTGAGTCTAAAAATAATAAAAATATTAATATTAACTGAGTCTGAAAATAATAAAAATATTAATATTAACTGAGTCTGAAAATAATAAAACATTAATATTAACTGAGTCTGAAAATAATAAAAATATTAATATTAACTGAGTCTAAAAATAATAAAAACATTAATATTAACTGAGTCTGAAAATAATATAAATATTAATATTAACTGAGTCTAAAAATAATAAAAATATTAATATTAACTGAGTCTGAAAATAATAAAAACATTAATATTAACTGAGTCTGAAAATAATATAAATATTAATATTAACTGAGTCTGAAAATAATAAAAATATTAATATTAACTGAGTCTGTGAATATAATAAAAATATTAATATTAACTGAGTCTGAAAATAATAAAAACATTAATATTAACTGAGTCTGAAAATAATAAAAATATTAATATTAACTGAGTAAAACCATGTCAACAACTGAAATGAATGGCTAAAATCAAACTTTCTCTCAGAATTAGATTTGGCCTGGTTTTCACACACTGGGTCACAAACTGTAATTTGTAAAAATTCTGTAAATACAATGTAAGTGGATCACATTCCGATGTAATATTATGATTTGTTTGTTAAGGTTAAGTCAGACACATAAGCATTCATGTATTACATGAAACATTACATTTAATACATTAATAAACACAACACCCATGTAAAGAAAATAAACTAGTAAATTGCAACTTTCCATATTTTAAAATTAGAAATAGGCTATATAAAAACTTTACTAGCTAATGTTTGTAGCTAGTTGATGTATGTGCTGTTTACATGTTTGGATAGGTGTTACTGCAAAAATTGGTCATCCAAAGCCTGTTTTTGTGGCCCCCATGGGATGTGGCCCCCGCTGCAGTATGCGTCCCTTATTTTTTTGTATTAAAAGTGGTAACCCTAATCACAGCCTACCTGAGTATTATTGCTGACCACTTTATGACTACTCATGTTGTACTCATGTTGTGTTAGCTACTTCAACCAGGACAATAAACTATAACACAAATCTCATGACATTTCAGTTTCTAGTGATGCATTGCCTTTTTTTTAAATCCTTGACACGTTGTTCGAATGCCCTAAGGGTCAAGTAAATAAATATAATATCCTCAAGAATATTTGCCTGTCATTGATTGTACACTCCTAATGTTGATGAATGAGTGGAAGGGTGTGGACGCTAAACTCTAGACACGCAAACTGTCATTCAGCTTGTGTTTTTTTGGGATTCGAAGTGATAGGCAGGGCCAACGTCACCTCAGAGTCTGTGTGTTCAACTGATCACTACCCATGAAGAACAATGTCATCCTCACATTCATGTCAACTCCTCGAAGAAAGAATTTAATGAGTGGATTATCTGTAAGATGTGGCCAATCTAACTACTTTTAACAGTCTTTACAAGTTTAAAGCTCATTGCAGTTGTTTTTGTGTGCGCATGTGTGTTGGTTACATATACATTCTTGAACTCTATACTGACACCTATTGCATTTATCAGCATCATTATAAAACGTAGAAAATAAGACCAAGCATCAGGGAGAAGACAGCTGATTTAAAGCAGTGTTTCTCAACCATGTTCCTGGAGGACCAACAACACTGCATGTTTTGGATGTCTAATTTGTCTGTTACACCCATTTGATCTTTCAGTCTCTGCTAATGAGCTGATGATCTGAATCAGGTGTGTTAAAGAGACATGGAAAATGTGCAGAGCTGGTGGTCCTCCAGGCATGTGGTTGAGAAACCCTAATTTAAAGGGTTTAAAACAAAATTAAAATTCTGTTATTAATTATTACAAGATATTTTAGATGAAATCCTAAAGCTCTCTCGTTCTTCGTAGACAGCCACAGTCCTGAGACGTTCAAAGTTTTAAAAAATGTGACTTCAGGGGTTTAACTGTGATCATAAGAAGCTCCAAGAACACTTTTATGCACCAACAAACCTGTAAAAACTATTTTGTTTTGCCTTTTTCTTCAGACTTTCAATGTCTAGGGGCCGTTGTTGTTGATGGCGGATGAGAAAGCTCTCGGATTTCATCCAGAATACATTTTTGAACTCATTACTGACATCTATTGGTGTGGATACCGCATAGTGCATTACGTTATCAGCATCATTATATAGTGTGTAAATTAAGACCAAGCATCAGAGAGAGGATTGGTGATTTAAAGGGTTCATTCACACAAAATTAAAACTCTGTTATTAATTACTACAAGATATTTTGATGAAATCCTAGAGCTCTCTCATCCTTTATAGACCTCAACAGTAGGGTTGGGCGATGTTGACCAATTTGGCATCGTACGATGTCTAATGTAAAACATCGCGATGGATGATGGCATCGTCGTCGGGGTGGGGGTGGTTGTTGTTAAAAATCAATTAATTCAAAAAGAATTAATTAATTGTAGCCTACCGTTTTCACTACCTGACCCACGTCTTTGCTTTCCCCATAACCAAACCATAAATAAATAAAGTTACACACAAATTACCACCTGTCAATCACTTGTTTCCGTGGGACTCTGGGATGGACAGGCAGAGTGATCTGTGTCGGTATAATGGCTTGTTCCCACAGCTGGTGGAGGAGACGAGAGTTTGTTTGGAGTTCACTGTAATTTGTATTGTGATTGATGAGAACTTCTTTATTTTATTATTATTATTATGAGGAAATAATAACAAGATGCTAGGGCTCGTGCCTGAAACTTTATGCAACCTAAAAATATATTTGGAAGCATTTGTATGAGTGCATAAATTGTTGCTGTGTGACCTGTTTTCACTGCAAAATCCTCACCGCATGCGCGGATTTAGGAGACATTTATGCAGAGTGAACTTGCTGAAGTAAAAAAAGCCACAATGCTTACCCCGCCTCACCAGCAATTTTTGGAAAAGGGATCACGTGTGACCAGGCCCTTTTTGAAAATACCGGTAAATTCGTTCTGGCAATTTTCCGGAAAGAGAAGTTGTATTATTACCGGTAATTTGTCGGAATGCTGCGCTGTGTGAACGCAGAAGGAAAATTGCTGGAAAGAGCGCATTCACGTTTAGAACGTGCTGACGTGAGACGTCTACTCCAGTCAATCAGAACATTCAGATGCATTCACATCCAAACGGTTTATGAAATTAAAAGCCTTTGAATATTTTTCCAGAAACATTTAGCTGCTAGTTGTTAGTCAGATAACGTTTTTAAGTCAATCATTACCCAGAGTAGCGCAAGCTGGTATGAGAGGAGAAGTGTGAAAGTTTTAGCATGAAATAAACATTCAACTTATAACAGCGTGAATGTGAGGGAAAAAATGGCCTTGCAGGTGCGACTGTTATGTTAATGGAGGCGTCACGGTCATCTTTTGGGTCGGAGGTCGACATGCTAATAAGGCCGCTCGATTCTCATGCTGGTTTCACACTTGCACACATTGCACACACACACAATAAGCAGAGCGCCTCGGGAGCGTCCAGATTGTTGTTTTCCAGGCTCTGGCTGTTAAACGAAAATGTGCGATGCAGCAAAGTGCTGATGTGTTCATTCTCTGTAATTAGAACATCCCACCAGTTCCAAGGAAGAAGAAGAAGAAAAAAATCTAAACTAATGTTTAATTTGCCTCCTGCTCAAAGGCAGGCTTTTGTTATTGCCACCGCAATTAACTTTACGCAGAGGCCTTGGTGTTTCCTGTGATTGATGTCATTTACATAGAACAAATCAGAACCAGGATCCAATCCCCGCCCAAGCACGCATTTCACCGTCTAGTGCCCTAGCAACCGTCGCTAACGTCTTAGAATGGCATTGTGGGAAGGATTTAGTGCCCCATTTTTTGTGTGTGTGTGCCCGCCGTGCCCCCCTCCTACACTGTTACCACGGCGATAGGATTCCATAGATGGTGGCGCTAATTGAACGGCTTGATTATTAGGCACGAAATAGACGGATGTGCACACATGTAATTAGACACGTACACGTGGTCACACTCGGTCACGGTCTGGTCGGATATTAACCGCTGTCAAGTTGCTAAGTGACTCACACTGTCCACTACAATAAACACACATGGGCTGCGAGAGCTCAGTGCTCAGTTTTAACAGACAACACCCGATGGGGTCAGTTTGCAGCCTTCATTTTTTTCAACAATTTTAACTGGGATGCTTGAATCAGCAATTACATTGATCAGAAGTGACGTGAAATTCTACACAATAAAATGAATGCTGTATTAATACTGAAAATTCACATTTGCTTTTACATGACTAAGGGCTTTATCATACACCCGGCGCATGACATGTTTGGTGTGATGTGTTGCTATTTTAAGACCAGCGCAACCCTAATTTTTCCTTTTCAAATAGCAAATGCATTTGCGCCGCTTCGTGGACTCATGTATGTGCCGCTCTAGAAAAGATGTGTGTTAAGGCGCATTGTTGGTGCGTTGCTATTTTGAGGAACTAAAATAGACTGCCCAATTGACCAGCTCTAAAGTCCAGCGCAGACTGTTAGTTGTGCACCTTAAACACGTACACATTGCTTAAAACACACAGTATGTACAGCAATACACAAATATCTTTAAAAATGAAAAAAAAAATTAAAGAATAAAATGTTACAAAAATGATAACTTTTAATATAAAAAACACTTCCTCCATGCTTTCTTCATCTCGGGGGGCTTTTTTTCAGTTTATTCATGTCAACTTACTTTTTTTATAATGTATTATTATTATTATTATTATTATTATTATTTATTATATGCATATTTATATTTGTTTTAATAAAAACAAGCTTAGATTTGTCCACCTGCCAGGTTTTGGATTATAAGGGTCACAGGACGTGTGTTTGGATATAAACTCGTTATTATTGTTCATTTATTCGTTTGCTGGAAATCAGAACTGACTTTAGAAATAGTTTTGAAACAAATCTTTGTGCTTAACAAGCTAAATTAAACATGTAGATAATGGATGTCTTCAGTGAAGTGCGTACAACACCCTTTCCTTATCCATCTTACTCCAAGTGAAGGAGTAAGTGGAGAGAAAGAGAAAGTAAAGAGGCCGAATGGAGGAGGCTCATTCTTTATCCTCGCGCTGCAGATGGTCTGTTTAACTGTTTTCTTACTAGTGAAATGTTCAGTTTTCCCTCTTACAAAGTATGACCATGTAAATAGCAAATTGGCGCAACTGACTCTTAAAGGAAATGGGAGATGAGACTCTAATTGGTTTAATGCACGTTCTACTCAAAACACACATATAACTCATTAAGAGAATAAGCATAACCCTGTTAGACCGTATTTTTCCATCCTTAAAATAGCAGAAGTGGATTCGGATACGCCCTTAATGCATTTGCTCCCTGCGATTTAGACTTTGCGCCTAGATCGTTAAAATAGAGCCCTTAATCTTTTAAATATATAGACCATTTTGTAAACAACAACAATGGTCCTAACGTATTTCCTGTTTTACATTTTTAATTTCTATAGCTTCCAAGAATCCAAAAAGAGCCCCATATTGACAAATAATGTCATAATAGCTGTTTTAACACACTGTAAAAGATGCTGGGTTCCACACAATCCCTTCATGTCATCCCAATGCAAATCGATTAAGTTCACTTAATGTTGTTTACAATTTTAAGTTGATTGAACACACACAATTAAGTTGTCCCAAAAAAAAAACTCAGGAATTGTGTTGATTCAGCTCATTTTAAACAAGAAGTTTGAAGAAGCAGCAGACATATTTTTTTGGAGTGCAACTTAGGATTGAATTGTTTCTTGTTAGAGTTATAAAATAGTTTGATAACAAGCAGGAAATGTTCATGGGCCAATGGCATCACCACATTGAAATGGTCTATATGCAAAGAGAAACACTAATATTTAAAGGCACCGTTCACCAAAAATACACCCTACATTTGTCAAAATAAGATTTTTTAAAATGTTGGAAAACTATAAACCATTGACAACCATTAAATTAGTTTTTCCTGTTATGGAAGTCAATACCTGTTTCTAACATTCTTCAAAATATCTTCTTTGTGTACAACTCATAAAGGTTTGGAACCACTTTACTCTAGAAGAAAGTGAGCAAATTCTCATTTTTGGGTGAACTATCCCTTTAATAAAGAGTTGTACCTCAGCATTTAATCACAGCTTTATTATTATTATTATTATTTTTATTAAGTGTTATTATTTTTACCCTTGCCGAACTGAGATGGCATTTAGAAGCAATTATCAATTACGATCCGTCAGAGCAGCCCCAGAATGCAGCAGTAACGGTTTAAACACATTCTCAGTTTGCTGTAGACGTGCCAGTGCTGCTCTAGAAAGTTTTTGCATTGCATACAGGTGTGTGTGTGTGTGTGAGTGTGTGTGTGTCTAACAGGTGTGTGTGTGGCTTCTAACAGGTGTGTTTGTGCCGGATGGTCCTGAGGGAGAGGAAGTATAGGTGTGTGAGAAGTCACATACATCCCTTTTAATTCAGTGAGGAAGGTGCGGAGAGATTTAGGCCAGAACTGCTCTGCTGAAAAAATGCATCAATAAAAAGAGGATTATTTTAATGACAAATAAAAGTCTGTTTTGTTTGAACAAATCTTTCTTTCTTTCTTTCTTTCTTTCTTTCTTTCTTTCTTTCTTTCTTTCTTTCTTTCTTTCTTTCTTTCCTTTCTCTTTCTTTCTTTCTTTCTTTCTTTCTTTTCTGTATTTCTATATATACTTCCTTTTCATTTTTTTCTGTCTGTCTGGCTCTTTCTGTCTTTCTATTTATTTATTTTTCTTTTCTCCTTTTCTTTCGTTCATCCTTTCTTTCTGTATTTCTTTCTTTCATCCTTTCTTTCTTTCTGTTTTTCTTTCGTTCATCCTTTCTTTCTGTTTTTCTTTTGTTCATCCTTTCTTTCTGTTTTTTTTTCTTTCTTAGTTTTTTCTTTCTTTTCTGTCTGTCTCTTTCTGTCTTTCTATTTATTTATTTATTTTTCTTTCTTTTCATTATTTTTCTTTCTGTCTGTCTTTTTCTTGTCTGTTTTTCTTTCTGTCTTTCTAGTTAATTCTTTCTTTCTTTTATTCTTTCTTTCTTTCTTTCTTTCTTTTATTCTTTCTTTCTTTCTTTCTTTTCTTTTATCTTTTTCTTTCTATATACATTTTCTTTCTTTCTTTTCATTATTTTTTCTTTGTCTTTTTTTCTTTCTTTTTTTCTGTCTATTTATTTATTTATTTATTTATTTTTCCTTTCATTGTTTCTTTCTTTGTTTCTTTTTTCTTTCTTTTTTCTTTCGTTCTTTTCTTTCTTTCTTTCTTTCTTTCTTTCTTTCTTTCTTTCTTTCTTTCTTTCTTTCTTTCTTTCTTTCTTTCTTTCTTTCTTTCTTTTCTTTCTTCCCTTTTCATTCTTTTTTTCTTTCTTTCTTTTCTGTCTTTCTATACTGTAAATACTTTCTTTTCATTCTTTTTTCTTTGTCTTTTTTTCTTTCTTTTTTTCTGTCTATTTATTTATTTATTTATTTATTTTTCCTTTCATTGTTTCTTTCTTTGTTTCTTTTTTCTTTCTTTTTTCTTTTCGTTCTTTTCTTTCTTTCTTTCTTTCTTTCTTTCTTTCTTTCTTTCTTTCTTTCTTTTATTCTTTCTTTCTTTCTTTCTTTTCTTTTATCTTTTTCTTTCTATATACATTTTCTTTCTTTCTTTTCATTATTTTTTCTTTGTCTTTTTTTCTTTCTTTTTTTCTGTCTATTTATTTATTTATTTATTTATTTTTCCTTTCATTGTTTCTTTCTTTGTTTCTTTTTTCTTTCTTTTTTCTTTTCGTTCTTTTCTTTCTTTCTTTCTTTCTTTCTTTCTTTTCTTTCTTCCCTTTCATTCTTTTTTTCTTTCTTTCTTTTCTGTCTTTCTATACTGTAAATACTTTCTTTTCATTCTTTTTTCTTTTTGCCTTTTTCTGTCTTTCTATTTATTTATTTATTTTTCTTTCCTCCTTTTCATACTTTCTTCCTTCATTTTCATTATTTTTCTTTCTTTGTTTTTTCTTTCTTTCTTTCTTTCTTTCTTTCTTTTTTGTCTGTCTCTTTCTGTTTTTCTATATATATTTTCTTTCCTTCTTTTCATAATTTTTTCTTTTCTCTCTGTCTCTTTCTGTCTTTCTATTTATTTATTTTTCTTTCTTCCTTTTCATTCTTTCTTTATTTCTTCCTTTATCTTACTTTCTTTCTTTCTGTTTCTTTCTTTCTTCATTTCTTTCTTTCTTTCTTTCTTTCTTTCTTTCTGTTTCTTTCTTCATTTCTTTCTTTCTTTCTTTCTTTCTTTCTTTTTTCTTTATTTCTTTCTTTCTTTCTTTCTTTCTTTCTTTCTTTCTTTCTTTCTTTCTTTCTTTCTGTTTCTTTCTGTTTCTTTCTTTCTTCATTTCTTTCTTTCTTTCTTTCTTTCTTTCTTTCTTTCTTTCTGTTTCTTTCTGTTTCTTTCTTTCTTCATTTCTTTCTTTCTTTCTTTCTTTCTTTCTTTCTTTCTTTCTGTTTCTTTCTGTTTCTTTCTTTCTTTCTTTCTTTCTTTCTTTCTTTCTTTCTTTCTTTCTTTATCTATTGCTTGTTTAAATATGGAGTTGTAATATTAAACATGATTAAAGAGCTAGATTTAAACTAACAACCTCCCATGTTTTCTTTCATTTTAGAGCTTTATCTCCCCTTCCTCGCGTTTTCCCTTCTCTCCCCCCCTTTCTCTCTCTCACTCGTCCACTGCTGGAATGACGGCGCTGAGCTTCCGATCTATATTTCAAAGTGTGCGGAAAGGAATTTTGTAATGAGTTCCCCATCTCCCCCACTAGCCGTGCAAGAAACGCTTTGTGAAACTAATTGAAACTGGCATCTGTGTGTTCGGGGGGGGGAGGAAGTTCTTTTGGGGGTGCAGGAATATAAATATATATGGACAGGACATTGGATTCAAATCTTTTTGCAAAATTAAAAAATGTGGAACTTTACGTAATTTGAACTTTAATCAAATTAGAGCAAGCATCGGTATAGATTCAGAGCATGACAGATTTAGTGGTTTAGTGGTCAACCGAGTGCTTAATTCTTAAATTACATTTCTTAAAACACATTTGCTATCTCTGAATCCTTCATATGTTTTGACATCTTTAATTTAGATGAATGAATTGCCACAGATGTTTCACTTCTTACCTGCCCTGACAAGATGTGGAATATAAACATGTTTTTTTCCTCAGACGTCTCTTATAGATGACATAACAAGCATTCAGGCAAAGGCATTTGGCTACGTGAGTTGCGTGTGTGTGTTTGAGCTGGCAGACTGAAACTCCCACCTAACGCACAAACACACATTCTGAGAGTGTTTTATGTCTCTCAGTTCATGCAGGCAGTGTGTAATGGACCAATGTTAGCGGACATGCTACGCTATATACTGCATACCTCTGGCGGTGCGATGGAAATTTACAGTCAACAGAGGCTTGAAAAACTTTTACCACCTGCGTTTTCCTTTAAGGGCGCTTGTAGATTCAGAAGGACAAGAGGAGACGAGAAAGAGAAGATGTGAGGATTAAAAAACAAGGTCTAAACTGACAAAAAAGTCAGAAGTATACTCTTGTTTTTATGGATATGCAAACTCTGAGATGGTATTTTATCATATACAGTTGAAGTCAGAATTATTAGCCCTCCTGTAACATTTAAATCTTTTTAAAAATATTTCTCAAGTGCTATTTAACGTAGATAAGATTTAGTTTTTTCAGCACACTTTTAAACATAATAGTTTTAATAACAAATTTTTCAGTAACTAATTCATTTTGTTATCACAATCATGACAAAACCTAATATTTTTCTAGTTATTTTTCAAGATACTAGTATTCAGCTTAATGTATATTTTAAAAGCATAACCAGGTTAATTAGGTTAACTACACTGTAAAAAAAACTTGACTTAACCTAAAATTTTAAGGCAACAAACTTCAGGACAGTTGACTCAACTTTCAACATGGCGACACAGTGGCACAGTAGGTAGATCGCTGGTTCGAGCCTCGGCTGAGTTAGTTGGCATTTCTGTGTGGAGTTTGCATGTTCTCCCTGCGTGGGTTTCCTCCGGGCAGGGGGGGGGGATGATTGGGGGGGGGGGTAGTTTGTGGGTGCACGCGAACTGAAGAGCACGGACACATGTAGCAGGTTTTATGACGGACTGTACCAAAAAGCTGGGGGGGCAAAACAATACGGGAGATGGGTCTGAAATACGGGAGACTCCCGGGAAAAACGGGAGTGTTGGCAGGTTTGACATATACTGTACAGACATCAGACGTCTATACTGTACAGACATCAGACAATTGTCTACTGGCATGAACATATGCAAATATCAGACATCGCAGTACAGTATATTGCCTTCTGTAAAATTGCTGCCTTAGTGTGATTAAACTGTTTGTTAATGATCAAATACTTTACTTTACTTTAATTGGTCCTTGTCTCGCTTTACATACAACAAACAAAACTTTAACATAACACAGTCACAACATATGTAATACGTGTAATAAGTCCTTCACCTCTCCTAAAATATTATAGTTCTACTTTTTATTCAAAAGATTAACTGCATATGGCACAAGGCTTATATGTTGCTTTAGTTGCCTTTACTGTCTTATAGCAGCGTCCGGATGGAAACAATCTAAAGGGTTTAAAGGGTGCATTACATCATCACATATACTGTAGCCTTAACTTTCCTCCACACTGCTGTGATATACAACTTATCTATTGATTTTTGCTTAGCTCCTAGAATTGTATGTGCCATCCTTGTATTCCTGTTTACTTTTATTTTGCTGACAGATTTGGTTCTCCTAAACCAGACCATTGTATTACACATTTTACTTAAAGAATTTTGGACATAACTGCTTTGCATACACACAGTGTGATGCGGATTTTAATATGGTATGCCACAGTCTGATTACTTTACAAACTGTTTGCAAATATTACTTTTTTACCTTAGTAACCCATGGTCACCATTCACCTTCACTGTATGACAAAGAGCAGCATGAACACTCAGTGAAATATCTCCTTTTTTGTTACATGAAAGAAAATTATTAGTTTGGAATTTTTTAAGTTTTTACTTATTTTTGAGAAATGCTTGCTGAAATTTTAAGTTTACAAATAAATACATCAAATTTGAACAAATATTTCTTTCTTTCTTTCTTTCTTTCTTTCTTTCTTTCTTTCTTTCTTTCATCTATATTAAACGTATATGAAAATAAAAATAAATCTGAAAATCTACCTTACAAATCATAACTTTATTTACTTTCACTGTATGGTGATAGAGCAGCATGAACACTCATCAAAATATCTCTTTAATGAAAGAAAGAAAATTTGGTTTGGAATTTGGAGATTCAACAACGAGAGACGGCATGGGCATTTTTTTTTCTTCTGTTGTCGTTTACTGACATCGTACATATGAAATGTTTTCATCTATCTTAAAGAAATGATTTATTCATTAATCTGTTTTTTTTACAATATAAACAGTGAAAATCTGCCTTAAAGAATATTATGTATTCGTCCTTTTTCCTCTTATTATTTTTTCATTCACTTTCACTTTCGAAAGAGCAGCATGAACGCTCAGCTAAACATCTCCTTTTGTGTTTAATGTAAGAAATAAGCAATAGGTTTGGAGTTTAGAGCTTTCATTTTCATCCATTTCAACTGAAAGCCTTTAGAGCTTGAAGTATGTATAACGGGAGTGTTGAAAAAGAGAGACGGCATGGATGTGTTTGAGGAGGGTCATAGAGGTGTAAGGAATGGGGGACGCGTTCGCTGGATGTTATTTCATCCTATGTCACAGCGAGCAATCAATCTGAGTCATTATAAGCTGCAGAGGGAGCCGGCCCGAGCTCAGATTGATAGCTGTGTAAATAATAGCACCTATGATTAGAATGGCTGTGCTGTCCAATTAAAAAGAAGCAGGCGTCGAGGAGAGCCGATACTGTGCGTCTGTGCTCTTATGATAGTTTCTGCTTTAATCTTGCGTCTGCACTCGATTTGTACAGTCAGGGGCCAAAATTAACTATCGCTAAGCAGCAAATGTGACAAATTGGCTTGGGAGAGTTAATAAAATGAGGTTGCTGCCTATTAACCTGCTTGTTTTATGAATCGCAACCATATACATGGTTTAAATCGCAAGAGCTGTAGCGATCTTAGCTTTGTTATTCCAAATGAGTGGATAAAATGAAAGAGATACAAACTCTGCTGTCAAAAAGTGGAAGGTTATGTTATGTTTTTTGTTAAGAAATCAACAACACTGCATTTAAAAAATACAATAAATAATAAAAATAATAAAAATAATTAATTAATTGTAAAAATGTAAAGCCGTAAATTAGTGAAATATTTTAACAATGAAAAATAAATGTTTTATATTATATTTTCTTATATTATTTTCTTATATTTATTTTTATTATATTATATTATATTATATTATATTATATTATATTATATTATATTATTAACTATTTTATATTATATTATTACATTTTTTATTATATTATATTATATAGTTTTATTAAATTATAATCTTTTTTTATTTTGTAGTATATTATATAATTTGTAATTATTTTCTATTTAATTATTTTATAGTATATTATACATGTTTTATATTTTATTATTTTATATACATTTTTTATTATTTTTATACTATATATATATATATATATATATATATATATATATATATATATATATATATATATATTTGTTATTTAATTTTAATTTTATATTTAATTATTTTTATTATATTATAAATGTTTTATATTTTATTATTTTATATTATTTTTAAATAATTTTATAATATATTATAAACATTTTTATCATTTTACTTTCATTTTATATTTTATTGTTTTTATTATATAATTTTATTATATTATATACTTTTGCATTATTTTATATTATATTCATTTTTATTATATTATATTGTATTATAATATTTTTTATTATATTAAATTTTATTGTAAAAATGTAAAGCCGTAATTTAGTGAAATATTTGAACAATAAAAAAATAAATGTTATATATTATATTATTTTTATTATATTATATTATTTTATTATATTTATTTTTATTATATTATATTACATTTCATATATATATATATATATATATATATATATATATATATATATATATATATATATATATATATATATATATATATATATATATATAATTTTATTTTTTTTATTATATTTTATTTTTATTATGTTATATAGTTTTATTAAAATATATATTTTTTTATTATTTTATATTTAATTATTTTATATTATAGTATAAATATTTTCACATTTTATAATTTTATATTAATTTATTATTTTTTTAAACTATACTATATATTTTTTTATATATATATATTTTACTTTTTATTGTATTATAAATGTTTTATATGTTATTATTTTATATTAATTTTATTTTTTATATTACATACAGTATATACTGTATTTATTATATTATTTTATTACATTATATATATTTTTATTATATTATATACATTTTTATTATATTATTTTATATTACAGTCAGGGAAATTCTCACGTATAAGTGTTTTTGCGAGCTGTTCACACTCTCAATAATAAAACAAAGCAACTAATACATGGGAAATCCCGATAAACACAAATCATGAAAACAAATATCTCCTCTGAGCAACTGTCACAGACACAGTATTGGCACAATCTTCCTCAAGGACACGTTACAAGTTGCTTTAATAGGAAACCATCTGCCAAGAACATAAATGTCATATAAAATGTAAAGCGTTGACTTGAACACACTCTTGCCCCACAGTAAAACTAAACTCCTGGGCAATATCATTTTCTCAGCACACATACAGCAAGACATGATTTATGAAAGAGCGAGGCAGCGGGTCAACATGTGTGGCCTTCGTCTCTTCTATTGGCTTTTATGACGGAGGCTTTCGGTAATAGGGGTAATTTGATAATCGTAACTTCACACGGCGTGAGAGAAAACTCAGGCCGATCCGTCACTGTTTGTATTCTTACAGTCCATGTCTAAAGTTGGCAGCTGGGCACAGATCACAGAGAAAACCATGAGGGCAGAGAGGAAATGCAGCTGTGTTTTTTTGCCATCATCCGCTCTGTCCTGAGCTATATATGAGAGGCAGAGAAGATCATTTCCGCTCTCTCTGCCAGAAACACCCTCTTCAGAGGACCTTTTTTTCCCAAAAGTGTCTGCTGTATTTCAAATTATGAGTTTTCACTATCACTTTCACTTTTAATATCTGTAAATTTGCAGTTTTACTTATTGTTTCAAACTACTTGAATGTTAATAAAAGTGACTTTGTTATAATGGAGTTAAAGTTTAAATGTTAAAAGTCAACAGAACAGAGATCAAGCTCCTGTAATGTAATTAATAACTGTAAATTAATGGAAAAAGAGCTAAAAGAGCTGAAAGAAATCACTTTAGATCAGTGTTTCTCAACCATGT
>LR812536.1:18938675-18948675 GCA_903798195.1 Danio kyathit | reverse complement strand
TTTTGTAAGCTTCAAATGTCAATCGAAATGAACTACCACTCTAATAAACAAATAAATATAAAAGTAATGAAGTAAAAAAAATTAAGCAGTAGTTTACTCTGTTAGACATTTGAAGCTGCTACGCCTTTTTTTACATTGTTCATGTTCAATAGAGTAGTAGTTAATTTCGATAGATATTTGAAGCAGACAGTATGTGCTACCACTGTTTTTTACATCCTTTTTTAATGTGGTAGTTCATTCTGATAGACATTTGAAGCTGACAAGATGTGCTAACGCTGTTTTGGTAGATGATAACATGACAGATTGAGCTACCGGTTGCACATTCTGAGGATGGTAGCACAGATCGTCAGAACACCGGCCTTCCAGGACCGAGTTTGGGCACCCCTGGTCTAAATGAACTGAAAATAATAAAAATATTAATATTAACTGAGTCTGAAAATAATAAAAATATTAATATTAACTGAGTCTAAAACTAATAAAAATATTAATATTAAACTGAGTCTGAAAATAATAAAAAATAAATATTAACTGAGTCTGAAAATAATAAAAAAAATAATATTAACTGAGTCTGAAAATAATAAAAATATTAATATTAACTGAGTCTGAAAATAATAAAAATATTAATATTAACTGAGTCTGTGAAAATAATAAAAATATTAATATTAACTGAGTCTGTGAAAATAATACAAATATTAATATTAACTGAGTCTGAAAATAATAAAAATATTAATATTAACTGAGTCTGAAAATAATAAAAAAATAAATATTAACTGAGTCTGAAAATAATAAAAATATTAATATTAACTGAGTCTGAAAATAATAAAAATATTAATATTAACTGAGTCTGTGAAAATAATAAAAATATTAATATTAACTGAATCTGTGAAAATAATAAAAATATTAATATTAACCGAGTCTGAAAATAATAAAAATATTAATATTAACTGAGTCTGAAATAATAAAAATATTAATATTAACTGAGTCTGAAAATAATAAAAATATTAATATTAACTGAGTCTGAAATAATAAAAATATTAATATTAACTGAGTCTGTGAAAATAATACAAATATTAATATTAACTGAGTCTGTGAAATAATAAAAATATAATATTAACTGAGTCTGAAATAATAAAATATTAATATTAACTGAGTCTGAAAATAATAAAAATATTAATATTAACTGAATCTGTGAAAATAATAAAAATATTAATATTAACTGAATCTGTGAAAATAATACAAATATTAATATTAACTAAGTCTGAAAATAATACAAATATTAATATTAACTGAGTCTGAAAATAATAAAAATATAATATTAACTGTGTCTGAAAATAATAAAAATATTAATATTAACTGAGTCTGAAAATAATAAAAATATTAATATTAACTGAGTCCTTGAAAATAATACAAATATTAATATTAACTGAGTCTGAAAATAATAAAAATAATAATATTAACTGAGTGTGAAAATAATAAAAATATTAATATTAACTGAGTCTGAAAATAATAAAAATATTAATATTAACTGAGTCTGAAAATAATAAAAATATTAATATTAACTGAGTCTGTGAAAATAATAAAAATATTAATATTAACTGAGTCTGAAAATAATAAAAATAATAATATTAACTGAGTCTGAAAATAATAAAAATATTAATATTAACTGAGTCTGTGAAAATAATACAAATAATAATATTAACTGAGTCTGAAAATAATAAAATATTATATTAACTGAGTCTGAAATAATAAAAATATTAATATAACTGAGTCTGAAAATAATAAAAATATTAATATTAACTGAGTCTGTGAAAATAATAAAAATAATAACATTAACTGAGTCTGTGAAAATAATACAAATATTAATATTAACTGAGTCTGTGAAAATAATACAAATATTAATATTAACTGAGTCTGTGAAAATAATAAAAATATTAATATTAACTGAGTCTGAAAATAATAAAAATATTAATATTAACTGAGTCTGAAAATAATAAAAATATTAATATTAACTGAGTCTGAAAATAATAAAAATATTAATATTAACTGAATCTGTGAAAATAATAAAAATATTAATATTAACTGAGTCTGAAAATAATAAAAATATTAATATTAACTGAATCTGAAAATAATACAAATATTAATATTAACTAAGTCTGAAAATAATAAAAATATTAATATTAACTGAGTCTGAAAATAATAAAAATATTAATATTAACTGAGTCTGAAAATAATAAAAATATTAATATTAACTGAGTCTGTGAAAATAATACAAATATTAATATTAACTAAGTCTGAAAATAATAAAAATATTAATATTAACTGAATCTGTGAAAATTATAAAAATATTAATATTAACTGAGTCTGTGAAAATAATAAAAATATTAATATTAACTGAATCTGTGAAAATAATACAAATATTAATATTAACTAAGTCTGAAAATAATAAAAATATTAATATTAACTGAGTCTGAAAATAATAAAAATATTAATATTAACTGAGTCTGAAAATAATAAAAATATTAATATTAACTGAGTCTGAAATAATAAAAATATTAATATTAACTGAGTCTGAAAATAATAAAAATATTAATATTAACTGAGTCTGTGAAAATAATACAAATATTAATATTAACTGAGTCTGTGAAAATAATAAAAATAATAATATTAACTGAGTGTGAAAATAATAAAAATATTAATATTAACTGAGTCTGAAAATAATAAAAATATTAATATTAACTGAGTCTGAAAAATAATAAAAATATTAATATTAACTGAGTCTGTGAAAATAATAAAAATATTAATATTAACTGAGTCTGAAAATAATAAAATAATAATATTAACTGAGTCTGAAAATAATAAAATATTAATATTAACTGAGTCTGAAAATAATAAAAATAATAATATTAACTGAGTCTGAAATAATAAAAATATTAATATTAACTGAGTCTGAAAATAATAAAAATATTAATATTAACTGAGTCTGAAAATAATAAAAATATTAATATTAACTGAGTCTGTGAAATAATAAAAATAATAACATTAACTGAGTCTGTGAAAATAATACAAATATTAATATTAACTGAGTCTGTGAAAATAATAAAATATTAATATTAACTGAGTCTGTGAAAATAATAAAAATATTAATATTAACTGAGTCTGAAAATAATAAAAATATTAATATTAACTGAATCTGTGAAAATAATACAAATATTAATATTAACTGAATCTGAAAATAATAAAAAATATTAATATTAACTGAGTCTGAAAATAATAAAAATATTAATATTAACTGAGTCTGAAAATAATAAAAATATTAATATCAACTGAGTCTGAAAATAATAAAAATATTAATATTAACTGAATCTGTGAAAATAATAAAAATATTAATATTAACTGAATCTGTGAAAATAATACAAATATTAATATTAACTGAGTCTGTGAAAATAATAAAAATATTAATATTAACTGAATCTGTGAAAATAATACAAATATTAATATTAACTGAATCTGTGAAAATAATACAAATATTAATATTAACTGAATCTGTGAAAATAATACAAATATTAATATTAACTGAATCTGAAAATAATAAAAAATATTAATATTAACTGAGTCTGAAAATAATAAAAATATTAATATTAACTGAATCTGTGAAAATAATAAAAATATTAATATTAACTGAATCTGTGAAAATCATACAAATATTAATATTAACTGAATCTGTGAAAATAATACAAATATTAATATTAACTAAGTCTGAAAATAATAAAAATATTAATATTAACTGAGTCTGAAAATAATAAAAATATTAATATTAACTGAGTCTGAAAATAATAAAAATATTAATATTAACTGAATCTGTGAAAATAATACAAATATTAATATTAACTGAATCTGTGAAAATAATACAAATATTAATATTAACTGAGTCTGAAAATAATAAAAATATTAATATTAACTGAGTCTGAAAATAATACAAATATTAATATTAACTAAGTCTGAAAATAATTAAAATATTAATATTTACTGAGTCTGAAAATAATAAAAATATTAATATCAACTGAGTCTGAAAATAATTAAAATATTAATATTAACGAAGTCTGAAAATAATAAAAATATTAATATTAACTGAGTCTGAAAATAATAAAAATATTAATAATAACTGAGTCTGTGAAAATAATAAAAATATTAATATTCACTGAGTAAAACCATGTCAACAACTGAAATGAATGGCTAAAATCAAACTTTCTCTCAGAATTAGATTTGGACTGGTTTTCACACACTGGGTCACAAACTGTAATTTGTAAAAATTCTGTAAATACAATGTAAGTGGATCACATTCCAATGTAATATTATGATTTGTTTGTTAAGGTTAAGTCAGACACATAAGCATTCATTTATTACATGAAACATTACATTTAATACATTAATAAACATGTAAACACCCATGTAAAGAAAATAAACTAGTAAATTGCAACTTTCCATTTTTTAAAATTATAAATAGGCTATATAAAAACTTTACTAGCTAATGTTTGTAGCTAGTTGATGTATGTGCTGTTTACATGTTTGGATAGGTGTGCAAAAATTGGTCATCCAAAGCCTGTTTTTGTGGCCTGTGGCCCCCGCTGCAGTATGCGTCCCTTATTTTTATGTATTAACAATGGTAACCCTAATCACAGCCTACCTGAGTATTATTGCTGACCACTTTATGACCACAAAGTACTCATGTTGCGTTAGCTACTTTAACCAGGACAATAAACTATAACACAAATCTCATGGCATTTCAGTTTCTAGTGATGCATTGCCTTTTTTTTAAATCCTTGACACGTTGTTCGAATGCCCTAAGGGTCAAGTAAATAAATATAATATCCTCAAGAATATTTGCCTGTCATCGATTGTACACTCCTAATGTTGATGAATGAGTGGAAGGGTGTGGCCGCTAAACTCTAGACACGCAAACTGTCATTCAGCTTGTGTTTTTTTTGGGATTCGAAGTGATAGGCAGGGCCAACGTCACCTCAGAGTCTGTGTGTTCAACTGATCACTACCCATGAAGAACAATGTCATCCTCACATTCATTTCAACTCCTCGAAGAAAGAATTCAATGAGTGGATTGTCTGTAAGATGTGGCCAATCTAACTACTTTTAACAGTCTTTACAAGTTTAAAGCTCATTGCAGTTGTTTTTGTGTGCGCATGTGTGTTGGTTACATATACATTCTTGAACTCTGTACTGACACCTAATGCATTTATCAGCATCATTATAAAATGTAGCAAATAAGACCAAGCATCAGGGAGAAGACAGCTGATTTAAAGCAGTGTTTCTCAACCATGTTCCTGGAGGACCAACAACACTGCATGTCTCTGCAAATGAGCTGATGATCTGAATCAGGTGTGTTAAGGAGACCTGGAAAAGGTGCAGAGCTGGTGGTCCTCCAGGCATGTGGTTGAGAAACACTGATTTAAAGGATTTAAAACAAAATTAAAATTCTGTTATTAATTATTACAAGATATTTTAGATGAAATCCTAAAGCTCTCTCCTTCTTCATAGACAGCCACAGTCCTGAGACGTTCAAAGTTTAAAAAATGAACTAAAAACATGTGACTTCAGGAGTTTAACTGTGATCATAAGAAGCTCCAAGAACACTTTTATGCACCAACAAACCTGTAAAAACAACTTTGTTTTGCCTTTGTCTTCAGACTTTCAATGTCTAGGGGCCGTTGTTGTTGATGGCGGATGAGAGAGCTCTCGGATTTCATCCAGAATACATTTTTGAACTCAATACTGACATCTATTGGTGTGAATACCGCATAGTGCATTACGTTATCAGCATCATTATATAGTCTATAAATTAAGACCAAGCATCAGAGAGAGGATTGGTGATTTAAAGGGTTAGTTCACATAAAATTAAAATTCTGTTATTAATTTCTAAAATACATTTTAGATGAAATCCTAGAGCTCTCTCATCCTCCATAGACAGCAACAGTCCTGAGACATTCAAAGTTCAGAAAATGAAGCAAAAACATGTAACTTCAGTGGTTCAACTGTGATCATACAAAGCTCCAAGAACACTTTATGCACCAAAAAACCTGTATAAACGACTGTGTTTTGGCTTTGTCTTCAGACTTTCAATGTCTAGGGACCGTTGTTTTGTCGATGGGGGATGAGAGAGCTCTCGGATTTCATCCAAAATGCCTTCTTGAACTCTATACTGACACCTATTGGACATCTATTGGCAACATTATATAATGTATAAATTAAGACCAAGCATCAGAGAGAGGATGGGTGATTTAAAGGGTTAGTTCACACAAAATAAAAATTCTGTTATTAATTACTACAAGATATTTTGATGAAATCCTAGAGCTCTCTCATCCTCTATAGACCTCAACAGTAGGGTTGGAGATGTTGACCAATTTGGCATCGTACGATGTCTAATGTGAAACATCGCGATGGACGATGGCATCGTCGTTGTAGGTGGGGGTGGTTGTTGTTAAATATCAATTAATTCATAAAGAATTCATTAATTGTAGCCTACCGTTTTCACTACCTGACCCACATGGTCTTTGCTTTACCCATAACCAAACCATAAATAAATAAAGTTACACACAAATTACCACCTGTCAATCACTTGTTTCCGCGGGACTCTGGGATGAATAGGCAAAATGATCTTTGTCGGTATAATAGCTTTTCCCCACAGCTGGTGGAGGAGACGAGAGTTCGTTTGGAGTTCACTGTAGTTTGTATTGTGATTGATGAGAACTTCTTTATTTTATTATTATTATGAGGAAATAATAACAAGATGCTAGGGCTCGACCGTTTTGGTCGCACGTGCGCCCGAAATTTTATGCAACCTAAAAATATATTGGAAGCATTTGTGTAAGTGCATAAATTGTTGCCATGCGGCCTGTTTTCACTGAAAAATCCTCACCGCGTGCGCGGATTTAGGAGACATTTATGCAGAATGCATCTTTGAACCTAATAATGCCAAACGCAGCGCTCAGGAACAGATTAAAACAGTTGTTATGTGAACTTGCTGAAGTAAAAAAAGCCACAATGCTTGCCCCGCCTCACCAGCAATTTTTGGAAAAGGGATCACGTGTGACAAGGCCCTTTTTGAAAATACCGGTAAATTTGTTCCGGCAATTTTCCGGAAAGAGAAGTTGTAATATTACCGGTAATTTGTCGGAATGCTGCGCTGTGTGAACGCAGAAGAAAAATTGCTGGAAAGAGCGCATTCACGATTAGAACGTGCTGACGTGAGACGTCTACTCCAGTCAATCAGAACATTCAGATGCATTCACATCTGCGTTGAGAATAAAAGCCTTTGAATATTTTTCCAGAAACATTTAGCTGCTAGTTGTTAGTCAGATAACGTTTTTGAGTCCCTTCTTAATGCCAACTGTGGAAAAAATGATCGATAAAGTGCTTATGATGATCCACCGGTAAAGCCGTTCCAGAAATTTGCCGCATATTTACCGGTATCACTGTGTGAAAGGGGCTATTATATAATGTAGAAAAGAAATAATTTCATGCCAACTTAAAAAGCTGCACAATTTAGGCAAATTTGTGAATAATTAAAAAAAATGATTTTAAGTTTACGATTTAAATTTAATTTTGATATTAATACTGAAACATGCAAAATGACACACTACGGTATGTAACACACAGTGCATAAAATTACAGAAATAAAGCACAGCTTTTGCACTTTAATAAGCTCACTAAGCCATATTGCACTTTTGGTTTTATTCCAGCTGAACACATTTACATTAACATTTAGCAGATGCGTTTATTGATTTACAAATGGGGAATACAACAATCGCTTCATCTTTAACAGACAATAACACGAGAACTGCTAGCAATACAGAGCTTCAATCATTACCCAGAGTAGCGCAAGCTGGTATGAGAAGAGAAGTGTAAAAGTTTTAGCATGAAATAAACATTCAACTTATAACAGCACGAATGTGAGGGAAAAAATGGCCTTGCAGGTGCGACTGTTATGTTAATGGAGGCGTCACGGTCATCTTTTGGGTCGGAGGTCGACATGCTAATAAGGCCGCTCGATTCTCATGCTGGTTTCACACTTGCACACATTGCACACACACACACACAATAAGCAGAGCGCCTCGGGAGCGTCCAGATTGTTGTTTTCCAGGCTCTGGCTGTTAAACGAAAATGTGCGATGCAGCAAAGTGCTGATGTGTTCATTCTCTGTAATTAGAACATCCCACCAGTTCCAAGGAAGAAGAAGAAGAAAAAAATCTAAACTAATGTTTAATTTGCCTCCTGCTCAAAGGCAGGCTTTTGTTATTGCCACCGCAATTAACTTTACGCAGAGGCCTTGGTGTTTCCTGTGATTGATGTCATTTACATAGAACAAATCAGAACCAGGATCCAATCCCCGCCCAAGCACGCATTTCACCGTCTAGTGCCCTAGCAACCGTCGCTAACGTCTTAGAATGGCATTGTGGGAAGGATTTAGTGCCCCATTTTTTGTGTGTGTGTGCCCGCCGTGCCCCCCTCCTACACTGTTACCACGGCGATAGGATTCCATAGATGGTGGCGCTAATTGAACGGCTTGATTATTAGGCACGAAATAGACGGATGTGCACACATGTAATTAGACACGTACACGTGGTCACACTCGGTCACGGTCTGGTCGGATATTAACCGCTGTCAAGTTGCTAAGTGACTCACACTGTCCACTACAATAAACACACATGGGCTGCGAGAGCTCAGTGCTCGGTTTTAACAGAAAACACCCGATGGGGTCAGTTTGCAGCCTTCATTTTTTTCAACAATTTTAGATGCTTGAATCAGCAATTACATTGATCAGAAGTGACGTTAAATTCTACACACTAAAATGAATGCTGTATTAATACTGAAAATTCACATTTGCTTTTACATGACTAAGGGCTCTATCATACACCCGGCGCATGACATGTTTGGTGTGATGTGTTGCTATTTTGAGACCAGCGCAACCCTAATTTTTCCTTTTCAAATAGCAAATGCATTTGCGCCACTTCGTGGACTCATGTATGTGCCGCTCTAGAAAAGATGTGTGTTAAGGCGCATTGTTGGTGCGTTGCTATTTTGAGGAACTAAAATAGACTGCCCAATTGACCAGCTCTAAAGTCCAGCGCAGACTGTTAGTTGTGCACCTTAAACACATACACATTGCTTAAAACACACAGTATGTACAGCAATACACAAATATCTTAAAAAAATTAAATAAAATTAAAGAATAAAATGTTACAAAAATGATAACTTTTAATATAAAAACCACTTCCTCCATGCCTTCTTCATCTCGGGGGGCTTTTTTTCAGTTTATTCATGTCAACTTACTTTTTTTATAATGTTATTATTATTATTATTATTATTTATTATATGCATATTTATATTTGTTTTAATAAAAACAAGCTTAGATTTGTCCACCTGCCAGGTTTTGGATTATAAGGGTCACAGGACGTGTGTTTGGATATAAACTCGTTATTATTGTTCATTTATTCGTTTGCTGGAAATCAGAACTGACTTTAGAAATAGTTTTGAAACAAATCTTTGTGCTTAACAAGCTAAATTAAACATGTAGATAATGGATGTCTTCAGTGGAGTGCGTACAACACCCTTTCCTTATCCACGAAAGTGAAGGAGTAAGTGGAGAGAAAGAGAAAGTAAAGAGGCCGAATGGAGGAGGCTCATTCTTTATCCTCGCGCTGCAGATGGTCTGTTTAACTGTTTTCTCACTAGTGAAGTGTTCAGTTTTCCCTCTTACAAAGTATGACCATGTAAATAGCAAATTGGCGCAAGTGACTCTTAAAGGAAATGGGAGATGAGCCTCTAATTGGTTTAATGCACGTTCTGCTCAAAACACACATATAACTCATTAAGAGAATAAGCATAACCCTGTTAGACCGTATTTTTCCGTCCTTAAAATAGCAGAAGTGGATTCGGATACGCCCTTAATGCATTTGCTCCCTGCGCTTTAGACTTTGCGCCTAGATCG
>LR812536.1:18883675-18933675 GCA_903798195.1 Danio kyathit | reverse complement strand
CTTTTTTGTTACATGAAAGAAAATTATTAGTTTGGAATTTTTCAAGTTTTTATTTATTTTCGAGAAATGCTTGCTGAAATTTTAAGTTTACAAATAAATACATCAAATTTGAACAAATATTTCTTTCTTTCTTTCTTTCTTTCTTTCTTTCTTTCTTTCTTTCTTTCTTTCTTTCTTTCTTTCTTTCTTTCTTTCTTTCTTTCTTTCTTTCTTTCTTTCTTTCTTTCTTTCTTTCTTTCTTTCTTTCTTTCATCTATATTAAACGTATATGAAAATAAAAATAAATCTGAAAATCTACCTTACAAATCATAACTTTATTTACTTTCACTGTATGGTGATAGAGCAGCATGAACAATCATCAAAATATCTCTTTAATGAAAGAAAGAAAATTTGGTTTGGAATTTGGAGATTTAACAACGAGAGACGGCATGGGCATTTTTTTTTCTTCTGTTGTCGTTTACTGACATCGTACATATGAAATGTTTTCATCTATCTTAAAGAAATGATTTATTCATTAATCTGTTTTCTTTACAATATAAACAGTGAAAATCTGCCTTAAAGAATATTATGTATTCGTCCTTTTTCCTCTTATTATTTTTTCATTCACTTTCACTTTCGAAAGAGCAGCATGAACGCTCAGCTAAACATCTCCTTTTGTGTTTAATGTAAGAAATAAGCAATAGGTTTGGAGTTTAGAGCTTTCATTTTCATCCATTTCAACTGAAAGCCTTTAGAGCTTGAAGTATGTATAACGGGAGTGTTGAAAAAGAGAGACGGCATGGATGTGTTTGAGGAGGGTCATAGAGGTGTAAGGAATGGGGGACGCGTTCGCTGGATGTTATTTCATCCTATGTCACAGCGAGCAATCAATCTGAGTCATTATAAGCTGCAGAGGGAGCCGGCCCGAGCTCAGATTGATAGCTGTGTAAATAATAGCACCTATGATTAGAATGGCTGTGCTGTCCAATTAAAAAGAAGCAGGCGTCGAGGAGAGCCGATACTGTGCGTCTGTGCTCTTATGATAGTTTCTGCTTTAATCTTGCGTCTGCACTCGATTTGTACAGTCAAGGGCCAAAATTAACTATCGCTAAGCAGCAAATGTGACAAATTGGCTTGGGAGAGTTAATAAAATGAGGTTGCTGCCTATTAACCTGCTTGTTTTATGAATCGCAACCATATACATGGTTTAAATCGCAAGAGCTGTAGCGATCTTAGCTTTGTTATTCCAAATGAGTGGATAAAATGAAAGAGATACAAACTCTGCTGTCAAAAAGTGTAAGGTTATGTTATGTTTTTTGTTAAGAAATCAACAACACTGCATTTAAAAAAATACAATAAATAATAAAAATAATAAAAATAATTAATTAATTGTAAAAATGTAGAGCCGTAAATTAGTGAAATATTTTAACAATAAAAAATAAATGTTTTATATTATATTTTCTTATATTTATTTTTATTATATTATATTATATTATATTATTAATTTTTTTATATTATATTATTACATTTTTTAATATATTATATAGTTTTATTAAATTATATTCTTTTTTTATTTTGTACTATATTATATAATTTGTAATTATTTTCTATTTAATTATTTTATAGTATATTATACATGTTTTATATTTTATTATTTTATATACATTTTTTATTATTTTTATACTATATATATATATATATATATATATATATATATATATATATATATATATATATATATATATATATATTTGTTATTTTAATTTTATATTTAATTATTTTTATTATATTATAAATGTTTTATATTTTATTATTTTATATTATTTTTTAAATAATTTTATAATATATTATTACATTTTTTATCATTTTACTTTCATTTTATATTTTATTGTTTTTATTATATAATTTTATTATATTATATACTTTTGCATTATTTTATATTATATTCATTTTTATTATATTATATTGTATTATATTATTTTTTATTATATTAAATTATATTGTAAAAATGTAAAGCCGTAATTTAGTGAAATATTTGAACAATCAAAAAATAAATGTTATATATTATATTATTTTTATTATATTATATTATTTTATTATATTTATTTTTATTATGTTATATTACATTTCATATATATATATATATAATTTTATAATTTTTTTATTATATTTTATTTTTATTATGTTATATAGTTTTATTAAATTATATTCATTTTTTATTATTTTATACTATATTATATATTTTTTTATTATTTTATATTTAATTATTTTATATTATAGTATAAATATTTTCACATTTTATAATTTTATATTAATTTTTTTTTAACTATATTATATATTTTTTTTACTTTTTATTGTATTATAAATGTTTTATATGTTATTATTTTATATTAGTTTTTAATTATTTGATATTCATTTTATTTTTTATATTACATACAGTATATACTGTATTTATTATATAATTTTATTACATTATATACATTTTTATTATATTATAAACATTTTTATTATATTATATTATATTATATTATATTATATTATATTATATTATATTATATTATATTATATTATATTATATTATATTATATTATATTACATTGTAGTCAGGGAAATTCTCACTTAGAAGTGTTTTTGCGAGCTGTTCACACTCTCAATAATAAAACAAAGCAACTAATACATGGGAAATCCCGATAAACACAAATCATGAAAACAAATATCTCCTCTGAGCAACTGTCACAGACACAGTATTGGCACAATCTTCCTCAAGGACACGTTACAAGTTGCTTTAATAGGAAACCATCTGCCAAGAACATAAATGTCATATAAAATGTAAAGCGTTGACTTGAACACACTCTTGCCCCACAGTAAAACTAAACTCCTGGGCAATATCATTTTCTCAGCACACATACAGCAAGACATGATTTATGAAAGAGCGAGGCAGCGGGTCAACATGTGTGGCCTTCGTCTCTTCTATTGGCTTTTATGACGGAGGCTTTCGGTAATAGGGGTAATTTGATAATCGTAACTTCACACGGCGTGAGAGAAAACTCAGGCCGATCCGTCACTGTTTGTATTCTTACAGTCCATGTCTAAAGTTGGCAGCTGGGCACAGATCACAGAGAAAACCATGAGGGTAGAGAGGAAATGCAGCTGTGTTTTTTTGCCGTCATCCGCTCTGTCCTGAGCTATATATGAGAGGCAGAGAAGATCATTTCCGCTCTCTCTGCCAGCAACACCCTCTTCAGAGGACCTTTTTTTCCCAAAAGTGTCTTCTGTATTTCAAATTATGAGTTTTCACTATCACTTTCACTTTTAATATCTGTAAATTTGCAGTTTTACTTATTGTTTCAAACTACTTAAATGTTAATAAAAGTGACTTTGTTATAATGGAGTTGAATTTTAAATGTTAAAAGTCAACAGAACAGAGATCGAGCTCCTGTAATGTAATTAATAACTGTAAATTAATGGAAAAAGAGCTAAAAGAGCTGAAAGAAATCACTTTAGATCAGTGTTCATCAACCATGTTCCTGTAGGACCACCAGCTCTGCATATTTTCCATGTCTCCTTGACAAAAGACACCTGATCCAGATCATCAGTTCATTAGCAGAGACTGAAAGACCTGTAATGGGTGTGACAGACAAAGGAGACATTCAAAACATGCATTGTTGGTGGTGCTCCAGGAAGGGGGTTGAGAAGCACTGCTTTAGATAATAAGGTTGCAGCCAGTGTTGGGTGAGTTCTTCAAAAAAGTAATTAATTATTAACTGCGTCATTAATACTGTATTTAAATGAGTTTGTCTGAAAATTAAAAAACTGAACACAACTTAAAATTCATATAAATATCAATGCATAGACAAAAGGGATCTAATTAGTTTAATTAACTCTTTATTGAGTCAAGCAGTACCTTTTAGTGACAGTACATTCAAAATGTATTATTTAAGAAACGTTAAACATTATATCACAAACGTTCATGGCAAAAGTAAAGACTTAAATCAATTTTTTATATGTACCATATATTATAATTTTTGGTCTTCTTTGTTTTTTAAGCAGCGCTGTCGTCTCACAGCAACAAGGTCGCTGGATCGAGCCCTGGCTGGGTCAGTTGACATTTCTGTGTGGAGTTTGCATGTTCTCCCGTGTTTGTGTGGGTTTCCTCTGGGGCTCCGGTTTTCCCCACAGTTCAAAAAACATGCTGCATAGGTGAATTGAATAAACTAAGTTGGCCATAGTGTATGTGTGTGAATGAGTGTGTATGGATGTTTCCCAGAGATGGGTTGCAGTTGGAAGGGCATCTGCTGTGTAAAACAAATGCTGGATAAGTTGGCGGTTCATTCCACTGTGGTGACCCCTGATGAATAAAGGGACTAAGCCGAAAGAAAATGAATAAATAAATGTTTTTTAAACTTGTGCAGTTGATGGAATTTGACCTTATATATACACTCTGATTCTCTGAAATTTATTCCACGTGCTTTTATGAACTGAGTTCTCACTCAATTCATTTTTTAAGCTTGTGCAGTTGTCTTGATGATGGACTTTTTTGCATTCCAATTTGCTCAAATAACAAAAGAAAAACTCCACATTAGTGTTTTCATGTCTTTCAGAAAATTGTGTGAGGCAGCCAGAAGAGAAAACAATGTCAACTTTAGACTATATCCACACATACATGGGGAGTTTTATGAAGTTTTCCCAACCTGATCTCACAAGGAAAGGTAAAAATTATATGTTTTGTTGGTTTAGTAGCAAATTCATTGGAATTCGTACAAGTTCAGTTGATTTTAAAAAGGACGCCTGGCACCCAACCTTGCTTCTAAACCCAACCGTCATTGGGGATGAGCGAGTCGTACTAAAATAGTACGAATGAGATCGTACAAATGCATACGAATTAGTCACTAAATCAAAAAGTTAGGAATTGCCGTGAGATTGTGTTGGGTAAGCTGTCAAAAAAGTAATTAATTACTAATTCATTCATTCATTCATTTTCTATTCGGCGTAGTCCCTTTATTAATTCGGGGTCGCCACAGCGGAATAAACCACCAACTTATCCAGCATATGTTTTACGCAGCGGATGCCCTTCCAGTTGCAACCCATCTCTGGGAAACATCCATACACATCCATTCACACTCATACACTATTGACAATTTAGCCTACACAATTTACCTGTACTGCATGTCTTTGGACTGTGGGGGAAACCGGAGCACCCGGAGGAAACCCATACGAACGCAGGGAGAACATGCAAACTCCACACAGAAATGCCAACTGACCCAGCTGAGACTCGAACTGCTACTACCTACTAGGCACTACCTACTGCGCCACTGCATCACCTTAATTACTAATTCCATGAATAATATTGCGTTTAAATGACTTTGTATGAAAATGTAAAAAAAAAAAAAAAACGGAATACTACTTAAAATCCATATAATTCTTAAATTATAGACAATAGGAATCCTAATTAGTTTAATTGAGTCAAATAAGGCCTTTTAGCTACATGTTATATTTAGAAAAATTGAAACATTAATTTACAAACATTTATGGCAAAAGTAATGGCACTATTTTTGTATGTACTTTATATTAAAAAAAATGTCTTAGTCTTTTTGTTGAGTAAGCATGTGCAATTGATGGAATTTAACCTTATATACTGTGATTCTCTGAATTTATTCCACATGATTTCTGATTTCTCACTAATTTAATTTTTTAAGCTTGTGCAGTTGTCATGATAAAGACCTTTTTTTGCATTCCAATTTGTTCAAATAACAAAAGGAAAACTCCACATTAGGGTTTTCATGACTTTTAGAAATTATGTGAGACGGATAAAAGCAGCCAGAAGAGAAAACAATGTCAAATTTAGACTGTCCAAACATACATGGGGATTTTTATGAAGTTTTTTCAGCCTGATCTCACGAGGAAACGTAAGTATTTTATGTTGTGTCAGTTTAGTGGGAAATTCTGTCGTAAGATTTTAAAAAAGGAGGTGTAGCACAAAACCACACCCCTTAACCCAACCGTCATTGGGGATGAGCAAATTGTACTAAATTGTATAAATAAGATCGTATGAATTCATACGAATTAGCCACTAAATTAAAAGGTTGCCGTGAGATTGTGTTGGTTTTCCCCATGCATTTTCATTTTTTTTTTAAATCTCCATCCACTTGAAAATGTAAAAACGCACTGGGATGCATGTTAAACGCACGATTAACCTACAGGTAGCGATAATGACACTTTTTTTTTTTTGCTGAGTTCACACCAAATGCGGAACTAAGTATATTTCACAAGTAAAATGCATACAAGTCAATGAAACGTGAGAACAGATGCAGATTACCGTCCTGTGGTCGAACAATTCACAATACGCACGAACGTGCAAAATTTCATCCGCATTTGGTGTGAACCCAGCCCTGATGGCCAATCAAAAAGGAGAAAACAGTTATGAGAAAACAGTCATGAGGCGAAAACGAATTGGCTGTACAGTAGAGTCCACACGACCACACTGTAGAAAATTTCAGTTTCAGTCACTTCACTTTCAGAAGTTTTAGTTTCAGTCACCGATACTGCGTTTCATTTGGAGAAACAGTGAAACTGCATTGAAAAAATTGTGGTTTTGAAAATACCTGTGTTCGTGTAAACAGGGCCTTACTGTCCCATCCATAGACGACGTATTAAAAACACCTCACATTAGCATTAATGTGATATAATACAATGTATAGCTTTATAAATGTACATACGTTGTTGTTGTTTTTAACAAATATATTAAATAAATAACTTGTGGGATTTGTTTACAAACTAATTTCGAGAGGATCACGTGCTTATGATTGAACACAGCTGGTATCGTTTAACTCCGCATATTGCGCCAATCAGGTGAACACAGACACACTATAAATTACCAGAGCGCTTTGCTCCAGTCATCTTCGTTTGAAGAATCCCCCCTTCCACCCCTACTCCTCCCCTTCTCCGATAGGGCGGCACGGTGGCCAGTGGGTAGCACTGTTGCCTCACAGCAAGAACGTCGCTGGTCCGTTTTCCTCTGGGCCGGTTGGCGTTTCTGTGTGGAGTTTGCATGTTCTCCCCGTGTTCGCGTGGGTTTTCCCCGGGTTCTCCGGTTTCCTCCCACCGTTCAAAAAACAGGCACCATAGAATTGACTAATCAAAATAGCATTTTAAGGCAACTCTAGCCAGATATATATTCAGTAGTTCACAGCAGGGGAGTTCTCGAGACCACCCGAGCTCAGACTCTCCTGTCGCCCTACAAACGGGAGGAAGCCCCGGGCTCAAGGATATCCTGAGCTCAGGGCTCTCTCCCGGGACAGCATGCCAAACACGCTTTATTATCAATCATCAGCTAAGTGTGAACTCTTGAACTGAGGATTTAAGAAGCTGATGACTGTTAAACGTATCACCGTCTTGAGAAAATCGTCCATTGCAATGCAGTTTCTGTGATACTCCAAAACAGAGCTTAGCTGAATAAAACAAACAAAAAACAGCTCAACGTGTGTCCTGTCGATTGGTTTATGTGCAATGTTTATTCTCTCTTTGTCTCTCTCCTTTTTTTTATGAGTGTTGGCTTATGTCATTATGTAAGAATAAAAGGGTCGTTCACATCATTATTTTGTTTCATCTACTGGTCATTGTGCACGCGGCAGATGGGTCTGCTTCGTCTCATGCCATGTGCTGCACGTTTTTAAGACTCTGCGTGGGGTTAAAAATAGCTCACCTTATGACTCGCAGCACAGCAGATCAATGTCCGCTTTAAAAGAGCAGTCGGATGAATCTGAGGGCGGGACTTGAAGTTCAAGTGTTTATATTAGTAACTTTGTCTACCTGCTTTTCTTACAATATGTCAGGAAATGTATTTTTAACAAGACAGAAAAAAATCTTTGTAAAGATAACATATATTAGATTTTGTAAAATTATTTTTGTTACAATTTTTGTATTACTTAAATATGTATTTTGTTTTTAATATACAGTTGAAGTCAGAATTATTAGCCCCCCTGAATTATTAGCCCCCCGTTTATTTTTTTCTTCATTATCTGTTTAACGAAGAGAAGATTTTTCAACACATTTCTAAACATAATCGTTTTAATAACTCATTTCTAATAACTGATTTATTTTATCTTCACCATGATGACAGTAAATAATATTTTACTAGATACTTTTTAAGACACTTCTATACAGCTTAAAGTGACATTTAAAGGCTTAACTAGGTTAATTAGGTTAACTAGGCAGGTTAGCGTAATTAGGCAAGTTATTGTATAATGATGGTTTGTTCTGTAGACTATTGAAAAAATATATAGCATAAAGGGGCTAATAATTTTTACCTTAAAAGGGTTTTTAAAAATTAAAAACTGCTTTTATTCTAGCCGAAATAAAACAAATAAGACTTTCTTCAGAAGAAAAAAATATTATCAGACATACTGTGAAAATTTCCTTTCTCTGTTAAACATCATTTGGGAAATATAAAAAAAAAAAAAAAAAAGAAATTCAAAGAGGGGCTAATAATTCTGACTTCAACTGTATATTATTATTTGTGATTTTAATACGATAATACTGTAAAATGAAAGAATTAACCATTCAATTTTGAAATATAAGTAAACAATAAAAAAGTAAAATAAAATTTATATTTAAATATAAAAAATAATTAAATAAAAATACAATAATAAATATAAAATTAAAATATTTGTATTAGAATAGCAAGACAAAATAATATAAATAATATACATATAAATATTATAAAATAATATACATACTTGAGATGGAAAATATTGCAGTACTACTTCTATTATATTACTATATAATAAAAATATTATGTGGAATTAAATATATTTAATATAGATTTTATTTATTTATAGAATTTTGTTATATAACAATAATTGACAATAAAAATAAATTGTTGACAATAATATGTGTATTATTATTTTTTTTCTACCTACCTATCTACCTATGAACAACCCCTAAACCTTTTTTTTTTTTCTAAAAAAAATGTATCTAATAATAATAATAATATTTTAAATTTGTGATATTATTTGTAGGATATTTTGCATGGCATATTTTTGTCTTTTTCATGTAAATATTTATTTTTAATTTCCAATATTTCATATTGAGTATTTTAATATATTTTATTTTTTATTTGTATATTACTAGTATTTGTTCTGATTTACTTTTCAGTATTCAGTAATCATAGTAATATCGCATATTTCATATATTCTATATTTCATCTAATATATGCTTGTTTTAGATAGAAGTGCAAATACAAATATTTAATTTTTTTATATGTATTTTTGTATTTTTATTTATTTTTTATATTTCTATTTCTATTTTATTTGACTTTTTCATTGCTTATTTATATTTCAAATTTGAATAGTTTCACAGTATTAACGTATTAAAATCTCAAAAGTTTGTTATGAACCTGTTCACTTCTGTTGTCCTCCATGTACTGTAGCTCTTTTTAAACTCAAGATTGAATGAAGCCCAGAAGACTCAAATGTGAACTCCTGCTGATCTTCTCTCAGTTCTGCTGAATCTGGTGTCAGAGGTGAATCTCTGAGGATTGTTCACTGTTATTAGGTTTGTCTTGTTTTGTCGTGTCTCTAAAGATTTGTGTGTGTGTTTGGGGTGTTGTCCTGACCTGGCTGGACTTTTTTTTTTTGTTGCTGTGTTTAGATGAGACATCATCACACCCTTGTTCCTGGAACAGCTGGAAATACCAAAGTCATCTGTTGTTCTCTCGAGCACATATAGTACTGTCATCTCACTGCCTGTGTTTATATGAGAGGAAACCGGGGGTATAAGATAGGGTTCGTTGCATTGAGATTAAATTCTGTATTTATATTTTGTTTTCCAAAAATATTGTAAAATGTCACATTAGTCATAATATGTTACAGTATATGTCCTTAAAATAGGATTTTGCTGTGATGTTTATATTTCAAATTATATATTTTAATATATATGACTTGATGTATTGATGTATTCTTTAAGATTGGACAATATTTGGCAAATAACTGCAATATTCATGCAACTATTTGAAAATCTGCATTCAAAACATCTAAATACTGAGAAAATGGCTATTACATTTACTAAAATCTTAGCAATACATATTACTAACCAAAAATTGAGTTTAAATACATTTACAGTTGGACGTTTACTAAATATCTTAATGGAACATCATCTTTACTTAATATTCTAATACATTTTTGTCATAAAAGAAAAAAATATAGATCTAATTTTGACCCATATTATGTAATTTTGGCTATTTCCAAAAATATATACAAGTGCAACATATACAGTAACTAGACTTTTGCGTTTACAATAAATCAATAATTACATCTAACATTTTTATTTAAATATTATTTGATTACTTGAAAACAAATATATCTATTTTTTATCTTTACATGGAGCCTAATATTTTATATCTAGTATTGTAAATCACCTAATATATTTTATATTTTTAGAATTATTTTACCACATCATTTGGTATCATTTTTTATTTACATTAATATATTGATTTTAAATACTGATATCAGTCTACCAGCACATTATTTTATTGATATTTTCAGTTTATTTGGATTTTTTTATTTCACTTTATTTTGCCACTTGACCTATTTATTATTATTTTTTATTTTCTTTGAAACACCATTCCATCATCTATTGCTACACTGTAAAAAAGTAATTAGTTTGCTTTACTTAAAAAAGTGAGTGAACCCGTTGCCTTCAAAGTATCAAGTAAATGAATTATGTGCATTATTATGTGCATTATTATAAAAATTAAGTTGTCAGCTTAACCGTTTCAAGTTACAAGGATTTACTCACTTTTTAAAGTAATGTCAACTTTTTGTTTTTAAGGCAACGGGTTTACTCACTTTTTAAAGATTAAATCAACTAAACTTTTTAGCTTCTTACAGCATACAGTACAGTATATTCATGGTGAGAACCAAAGTCCTTCTTACACACAAGTTCATTTAGAAACTTCTGTTCACACTTGTATGCTAACCCATGCTAATGTGAGACGATTGGGATCAGGGTTGGGGGAGGTATAGATAATCTGTGACGATCGGGATAGGTGTAGATGTTAATAACACACAAAGAAATGGGTAATTTAATAATTAATTTTATGATTAAATTTATTAGTTTTTAAAATTAATTTAAGTAACTCGTTTTTTTTGCAACAACACTAGCAACGTCCACTATGTAATGACCTGATCTATTACATCATCATGGTACAGGCTGTAGCAAGGACACACATTAGCTTTTCAAAGAAATCAAGTATGTTTGCTCAGCATGTTTCTTCAGTATCTACAAATAAATGATGGTATTTTTATGCTTTAGAAGAGTCAAAAACATACATCATATCGAAGCAAGCCAAAATGACTTCTGCATTATTTTGTACTTTTCTCCATCCAAATGTCAGTTGAATTGCATCAGCTACTCAACACTGTAGACTTTGTAAGCATATTCTGTAAAATGTTAAAGAGTTGCATAAAATAGAAAAGAGTGCAGCATTGGGCTGTGAGTGTCCGCTCTCCGGGAGTCTTTGTTATTGTACGTTTTGTCCGCCAGACTGATAGTTCCCGCAGGCCGTGGAGGTGTATCCATACACGACTGACACCTGGTTTGTTCTCTCCACAAATCTCTAAATTAGAGCTGTCACATGCCTGCCTGTATCACGTCATAGCTGCGAGATTGCCTACGCAGGGCCCTTGTTTAAGATGATGGGTGATTTGTCACCGTTTTAATGCCTTTTCTTTATAGTCGTCGTTCCCAGAGCGGCTCGCCGTGTCTGCTTTTGTCATTACTTGCTCAAGGACGCTTTGATGCCGTTATCAGTGCCATTAGAGCGATACCGGCTGCTTTATTCTGTCGTTTTTCTTCAATGTTTACCTGATAAAGCAATCTGTCCAGGTGTTTAGTGCTCTCGAGTGTGAGAGCAAAAGACTGACACACACACGAATAGTTGTGGGTGTGTCTGAAATGTGTCTCGCAAATTACAGCCAATCAGGAAAGTGTTTAAAGGCGTGGCCAATCATGCATGATTTAAAAGGATTCTTCATTTAGCCCTGCTCTCAAATTGTATTTGGCCTATTTGAACTTGCTGTCATGTATGTTCATTCATTCATTCATTCATTCGTTCATTTTCCTTTGGCTTAGTCCCTTATTTATCAGGGGTCACCACAGCGGAATGCACTGCTAACTATTCCAGCATATTTTTTATGCAGCGGATGCCCTTCCAGCCACAACCCAGTACTGGGAAACACCCATACACCCTCACATTAACACACACTCATACACTACGGCCAATTTTGTTTACACAATTCACTTATAGCATGTCTTTGGACTGTGGGGGAAACCAGAGCACCCGGAGGAAACCCACGCCAACATGGGGAGAACATGAGAACACAGAAATGCCAACTGACCCAGCTGGGATTCGAACCAGTGGCCTTCTTGCTGTGAGGCGACAATGCTAACCACTTTTTATATTTCAATTTGGTGAAAAGTTTAAAGTGAAATGAGCTAAATGAACTTTCAATTAATGTTATGATAATTAATTTATATGCTCTAAAACGCACTGCTAGTTATAATCTTGGGTTCTGTATAAGGTTTTTAATATTTTTATTTTTTTGAAAGAGATAAACTCTTTCTCTATGTTGTTGACAAGTATTTCTGTCATTTATTACATGGTGCTTTCCTGGTATGGTACAGTCTCCATATCCTAAAAAATAAGAGAAAGAAGTGACTGCAACTCAATATTCTGAATGTTATGTGCAAATTATTATTATTATTATTATTATTATTATTATTATTATTATAAAAAAGGTTTTCGCTGACTGGGAACTTCAAATTTGTTATGAGTTGTGAATGTTACAATGTTACATAAATTTGATTCAAAGAAATTAAATGCCTTTTAATGCACAATTTTTTTATTTTAGCATTGCACTGAAAAAAATGATTTCAGCAAAATTGTTGCAAACAATTTATATGGGCTGAATTTAAACAAACAAATGAAATTTAGTAATGTTCAGCTTAATTTGTTTGTTTAAATTCAACCCAAATAAATTCTCTCTATGTCATTGACGAGGATTTCTGTCATTTATTACACAATGCTTTCCTGGTATGGTACAGTCTCCATATCCTAAAACTTATGAAGAAGAAGCAGAAAAAAATGACTGCAACTCAATATTATAAATGTTATATGCTAATTATTATTATTATTATTATTATTATTATTATTATTATTATTATTATTATTATTATTATTATTATTATTATTAAATTAAAAAGAGGTTTCCGCTGACTGGCAACTTCACTGAAAAAAATTATTCAAAAATGATTCCTTGGATTTACAATTTTTTTTACTTTTAGTGCTTGTAAACAATTTATTTAGGCTGAATTTTAACAAACAAATTAAGCTGAATATTATTAATTATAATTTGTTTGTTAAATTCAACACAAATAAATAGTTTGCAACAGTTTTGCAGACATCATTTTTTCAGTGTTTAAATTTGTTATGAGTTGTGAATGTTTCAATGTTACATACATTTGATTCACGAAAGTTAAATGCCTTTTAATGCACTATATGTGTTTTTTAGCATTGCACTTAAAAACAATATTAATAAAAACTATTTATATGGGCTGAATTTAAACAACCAAATCTAATTTAGTAATGTTCAACTCAATTTGTTTGTTTAAACTCAACCCAAATAAATTGTTTACAACCACTTACCTTAAAAAATTAGTAAATCCAAAGAATCATCTTTGAATCATATTTGTCGGTGTATTTTTATTTTTACTTTAGCATTGTAAGGGGTGGGTGGGATTGGGGTAAATGTACAAATGTTTTACGTTTTAAGTCTTAAATAATATAATTCTGGCGTACTTAAAGCATTAGTCCTAACTATGCAGTCAAACAACACTCAAAAAAAAAAAAAGGATTCCTGCTGCTTGTTCAAACTACCTGTTTAAAACACAATTCTTGTCATTTGTTTGGCCAATTTATTTGTTTTATGTTCAGTCCACTTAAATGTGTAAACCATTAAGTTAACTTAAGCGTTTTGTGTTGGGACAACATGAAGGAATTGTGTCGGTCCAACTACCTGGTTAGGGGATTTGTGATTTCCAGCATGCTTTGCGTGGGATTGAATTAAGAGAAGAAAATGCTGACAATAAAAGTAATCTTAGGTGTTTAAAGTTTATAGAAAGACTTGTTAGAGTTTAATCTTCACTTTAGTTTAAAGATTTAGAAGATTTTCATGTAATGCTTTGAGTTTTGAGATTACCTTGCAGAAGCACCCATGCTTTGGGTGTTGGCAACTTAATTAGCAAAAATGCAGTTTGTTGGTTTGTTCAGTGAGCAATAACTGTCTTTAAATGAGTTCTGAGATCAGTCTCAATCAACAATATATGTACAGTTGAAGCCAGAAGTTTACATACACTGTATAAAAAGGCACATGACCATTTAAAAAAGTCAGATGTTAATGCGACTAAACTTTTTCTCTTTTAGGTAAGTTAGGATTATCAAATTTGTTTTGTTATGCTTAATAGCAGAATAATGAGAGAGAGATACTTTTTGAGAAATTGTTATAACTTTTCTTGAAAGTCAAGTTTACATACAATAAGATTATTATGCCTCAGAAAAAGCTCAGATGTCAAGGTTTTGGAAGTTTCTGATTGGCTAATTGACAACATTTAAGTTAATTGGAGGCACAACTGTAGAATAGTATAAACTACTTCCTTTTGTGACAACATGGGAAAATCAACAAGCCAGAATCAACAAAAAAGCAATTTAAGATTTTAAGATTACAATTTGCTAAATTACACTGGGAAAAAGAATAATTTGTGGAGACATGTCCTGTGGTCTGATGGAACTAAGATTGAACTGTTTGGCCATAATGACCAGTGTTACATTTGGAGGACAAAGGGGAAAGCTTACAAGCCTAGGAACACCATCCCAACTTTGAAGTATGGGGGCAGCAGCACCATGTTGTGGGGCTGTTTTGCTGCAGGAGAGACTGGTCCACTTCACAGCATAGATGGAATCATGATGAAAGAACATTATGTAGAAATACTGAAGCAACATCTCAAGACATGAGCCTGGAAATTAAAACTTGGCCACAAATGGGTCTTCCAAACAGACCATGGCCCTAAGCATACTGCAAAATTAGTTAAAATGTACTTTAAGGAAAACAGAGTGAATGTTTTGGAGTGGCCATCACAAAGCCCTGTTCTCAATCCTATAGAAAATTTGTGGGCAGAGTTGAAAAAGCTAGCCAACAAATCTGACTCAGTTACACAAATCTGTCAGGAGGAATGGGCCAAAATTCCTTCAAACTATTGTGAGAAGCTTGTGGAAGGACCAAAGTTATACAGTTTAAAAGCAAAGCTAAAAAAATACCAAGAAAATGTATGTAGAAATTAATTTAAAAATTCTCAAAAAAAAAAAAATTCTCTCATTATTCTGGCATTTAGCAAATATAAATGATTTAGGTAATCCTAACGGACCTAAAATATTAAACGTTTAGTATTATTTACCATCAGCCATTTTTTAAAAAATGGTTATGTTCCTTTTTTTAGAGTGTATGTAAACTTCTGGTTTCAACTGTAACTCATGAAATACACTTAAAAATGGCTCTTTTAGTTCGTTTTTTTTTTTTTTTTTTGAATGAATGAATGAATTTATTAATTTAACAGGGACAATGCACAAAAATTAAATTAACCTCAAAAAGGAAAGATTCATTGTGCCAGGTTGTAGCAGGATTGCTATTTTCCAGCTGCAGTCCCTGGACAGGTAAAAATTCAAACAATAATATCCAATTAATTAAAAAGTCAGTTTAGGATAACTTAAAAAAAAAAAAAAGCAAGACAAAGGGACGTCAAAATGTATGACACATAATAGACATACATGATATTATCTGACCTTTGAGTTTAAGTTAAATAAAAATACAAATGTATTTAAACTTTTGTTTGATAAAGTCATGTTGGACCATCTCAATTGCATTTAATTGTGTAAATAGTTTTTTTTAGTTGGTACTAAACAAATTTATTGGAAAGAAATCCTGCCCTCAATTAAACTGAGTTCATCTAATGAGTTATTTTTTCAAGTGAATTTATATTGAAGTAAAACTAGAGCATCTTCTGATGATATAATTGGTATCTACCTCTATTTGTGTATTGTGTTTTGAGAAAAGAATAAATACATTTAAACAAAAAAATGCTCAGTCCAAACTAGAGTCATTTCATCTTTCCTCTGTGTCAGAGAGAATATTCTTCTGAGACAAAAAAAGGGCAGACAGCAGTATGGAATGAGAGAGAGACAGGCTGTGTGTTTGCGTTTATTGTGCTCCTCAGGACTGAGCACTTAATCTGCCTGCAGATACGTTACAGCACAAACGGCCAAACGCAATTAGCCATGCTGCATTCTTCTGCCTTCACACAAACACAATATCTCGCCTTATCTCGCTCCCCCTCGCACACACGGGGGTGATAAGAGGAATTGTAATTAATAATAAAAATGGAATGGAAGATCTTGCTGTCATATGCTGGGAAAATACAGAAAAAAAAAGGACCAGAAAGCAAGGTTTCAAAGCACCTACGCTCCAAACACTAGCACTGATTCGTCTGAACTGTACAAATGCATTCACTTGGCTTTTAAGTCAAATACATTAATAAATGAGGAAAGTGCATTGTTAGCTTTTTTATGCACTTTCTAATTGTGGACAGTTAGTCAATGCATGCTATTCAAAAGTGTGTATTTGTGTGTATGTACAGCTATAGAAACCAAATAAAATCTCAGTTTCTTTGAAATTACGCTATATATGTAGCCTATACACTGTTAAAATATTCATAAATTGGCAGTTTTCCATATTTTTTGATTCATGTTTTTATTTTTTATTTATCCCTGTTTTCCGACGTTGATCTTTCTTCTAACAACTTTTAACCTTGAAAATTCAAAGAAGTGACTTCTCTATATATTAGTAGTTATCGTTTCTCTTTTCTTTTTTTTTTTATAATTATTTTTTCAGGGTTTTCACCTTTAATTGATAGGACAGTAGAGAGAGTATTGACAGGAAAGTGCGGGGAGCAGAGAGAGGGGAAGGATCGGCATAGGACCACGAGGCAGGAATCGAACTCGGGTCGCCGCGAGCACTGGAGTGCATGTGTCGACGCACTAACCACTACACCACTGGCGCCGACGTTATCGTTTCTCTTTATATAATTTCTTTTACATTAAATTATTTTAAATGACTAAAATGTCAATAAAAGTCACTTTGTTAAACTGTAGAGTTTATCTCAAAAACATGAGATCGTAATAACCTGAGTAACTTGATAAAACTATGAGATGATATAAGATACACCCCACACTATGCAAAAACACGCCTTATACAGTTTAGGATTATACACCGTTTTTAATGGACTCTCTCTAGACTGTTTAGGCTTGGGTTAGGGCTGGTCAATTAATCGAAAAGTAATTGAAATCGACATTCAGTATCTATAATTAATCAAATTTTCGAGGTCAATTCTTTCAATTACTTTCCCTACCCATGTGGAGTCTCGTGACCCTGCTCTGTTAAGGCTGATTTATGTGCATGGGTATGGGTATATGGTCACATACCTGCGTACCTCTCAAAAAATGTAACTGCATGTTGCACGTTGTCACTACATTAACGATGATTGGAATCTGTGCCTCAAGACATCATATTTTCCATTACATTAAAATTATTGTTTACTTAAAAATATTAGTTTACAGAATATGCAAGAAATGCACTGTTTAAAATTTTACAGAATATACAAGAGTTATTTTATTTAGAAGAAATAATGCTTATTTTACTTTTAATATGGAAATTTTTGTAAATGATTCATTTTGTTTCCAAAAGTGCAAGTTATTTATTTTCATTTTTCACTTTTTTTTTTTTTTTACTGTTGGTTTTTGTCAGTGTGGGTTTTAATTTCAGTTGTTCAATGTTGATGTTCACAAAATCATCATGGATAGTAGATAGTGTGTGCTTCCTTCAATTATTTTAAAATCAAGTAATGTACACTCTCAGAAATAAAGGTACAAGGGCTGTCACTGGGGCAGTAACTTTTCAAAAGGTACATACAGTATTTGTACCTAAAGAGTCCTTAGTGGTACCTCAAAGGTACATATCAGTACCCAAATGCATCTAAAATGTACCTTTGAGGTACCAATATGGACTCTTCAGGTACAAATATGTACCTTTTCAAAAGGTACTGCCCCAGTGACAGCCCTTGTACCTTTATTTCTGAGAGTGTAATATGTGACCACATTTACTGTACAAAACTTATCAGTGAACTATGAGGGCAAAAAATTAAATAAATAAACAAAATAATCGCTCATTAATCGTAATTCGGTGAAAATAGTCAATTAATCGAGATTTTGAATTTAGGCTAAATCACTCAGCCTTAGCTTGGGTTAAAATCTACACCATTTTGTTGGAGATGTAAGACAGAATGGTGATTTAGTTCATGCTCTGTGGTCTTGTACAAAAATTCAGAATTTCTGGAAAAGAGTTCATGATTACATCTGTTCGGTTTTAGATTTTCATATTTCATTATGCTCTACATTGTACTAGGTGGATGGACAGATAATGAAATAAAAGATAAAAACTTACATTTCTCTGCACAAATCAGCTTACTGATTGGCAGACAAATAATTCTTAGGAGCTGGAAATCAGAAAATGCCCTTTCCTTTCAAGAATGGGTAGTAGAACTGACGAGAGTAGCTGCTTTCGAAAAAATCTCTTACATACAAATGGATAAGCTAAACCTATTTCATAAAAAATGGTCCAAGTGCTTAATTTGTTTAAGAATAAAACAGTAATAAATTTACGAGAAATATACTGAATGGGACAATATAAAAGGGATATGTTATTTTTATTTATTTAATTTTTTATAATAATAATAATAATACATTTTATTTATAATGCGCTTTTCTAGGACCCAAAGCGCTAATTATTTTTTAGGGGTTTTCACCTTTATTGTATAGGACAGTAGAGAGTATTGACAGGAAAGCATGGGGAGCCGAGAGAGGGGAGAGATCGACATAGGACCGCGAGACGGGAATCGAACTCGGGTCGCCGTGAGCACCGGAGTGCATGTGTCGACGCACTAACCACTATACCACTGGCGCCGACGAAGTGATATGTTATTAATATGTTTCTTTTTTTTTCCCTCTCTCTCTTCTTTTTTAATTTCCCTTTTGTTGTTGTTATATCTCATTTTAATTCTCTTCTTATTATATAAAGATGGAGACTTTTATTTTATCTATGTTAGCCAAGTCAGGGTTTTAATGACCTTTAATGAGTACTAGGGAGCAGTCTGGGGTGCGTTTGTTAACAGGGTAAAATGTTGCTTCTTTTCAGTGTTGGGTTCTGTATTTTGCTATGTAATCGGTCTAAGAATCAATAAAAACTGTTAATCAATAGGTACACCCCATATAGTTTGGTATTCTGTTTCACTTTGTCACAGTTCCCAAAGTCAACTGACGGTGAATTGGTTTGCTTTAAGTCATTAAGTTGAAGCAGTTGAAAAGAATGATTTGTTCATCGCTCAGACATGTCACAGATGCACATACAATACTATCTCTATGACCTTGTGTCTTTCTCACATGCCGAACAGAACAGAGGGGAATCTCTTCATTACCGTTTGCTCTGACAGGTGATTAACTCACCCTACACAACCCAGCATCACCTCTCCGTAACAATACCCCATTGTTTCGTTCCTCCGCTACGCAGAAATAAATGAGTCGTAATAAATGAAGCGTTTTCATTTGCTAACCTCAATTAAACAAGGGGGTGTAATCTGCCTTTGTCCTCGTGTAGATGGAGCCCAATTGTTTGATGGAGCACTAGATTTTAAAGTCCCCATGAATAGCATTTCTGTTGACTGGAATTTCTGAATTCTGATGGTGGAAGGCACGGTGGCTCAGTGGTTAGCACTGTCGCCTCACAGCAAGCTGGATTGAGTCCCGACTGGGCGAGTTGGCATTTCTGTGTAGAGTTTGCATGTTGTGCCCGTTTTGGTTTGGGTTTCCCCCACAGTCCAAAGACATTTGGTATATGTGAATTGGATGAACTAAATTGGTCGGTGTGTGTGTGTGTGTGTGTGTGTGAATGAGTTTGTATGGGTGTTTCCCAGTACTGGGTTTTGGCTGGAAGGGTATTCACTGTGTAAAACATATGCCAGAATAGTTGGCAGTTCATTCCGCTGTGACGACCCCTGATAATCAAGTACTAAGCCGAAGGAAAATGAATGAATGAATAATGGTGGAAATTTTCAAAAACATATTTTCTCATAGCCACATCCATTTTGTGGAGCTCAGCAATATTTTACCACAAATCACATGGTTGGAATATGTGTTTCCTCATGTTTATATTTATGAAACAAAGTCGTGGCAAACATTTTCTTGTTCCTAGTCACAGGTTTTGGTCATAAACTTTAAAAAATGATATGACAGAAAGTCACGACAACCTAGGGCTGCGCCGATAAACGTTGTTATATCGAATCGCGGTATTATATCGAATTTATGTCAATAACAATGAAAAGCTCTGGCCTTTTTTACTCTATGTTGTTCAAAGAGCCAATCACACAGCAGAAATGCGCAATAATGGGATTCTAAAAGTGTGTTGATATTAGAGATGTACCGAATTTTCGGCCACTGAACAATTATCATTCGAAAATATGTTATGCCATTTAATGGACCCTCTAATTTTTGAGGCTTCAGTCATTGTTGAGGAACTCTTTTAAATCTGGAAGCATTAACAACTGATATCGAAATCTATATCCTTGTTGTTCAATATGGAAAATAATTGAAAAAATATAAAAAAAATAAAAAAATAAAAAAAAATTAAAAGATTGCATTTTTGCCTTGTCGCCCGGCTCTATGATAACCAATGTATTTATATTACTTTTACTTATTTTACTTTATTTCAGTCAGGTTTCAACAACATTTTTGAAAGTTATACAAAGTTAAACGTAATAAAATGTTTAGTCAGTTTGATGTAAGATGAGGTGCCTAGAAAAGTTAATTTAATTCAACTAAAGAAATTTAATCGGCAAGATTTTTCTACAGTCTATACTCAAAAAAATTACTTTTGCTGCTTGTTCAAACTACTTATTAAAATGAGTTTAAAAGGCACAATTGTTTTTGGAGACAACGTAATTGTTTTATGTTCAATTTATTTACACTTCTAAAAATGACTATAAAAATTTGTTTAATATTTTTTTGTGCGTCACGGTGGCGCTGTGGGTAGCACTATCGCCTCACAGGAACCATAATATAACGATATGCTAAAGCTAACAAGCAAATACAATACTGTTCAAAAGTGTGTGGTTAGAATTAGTTTAAGATACTACAGTTTTCCCAGAGATGGGTTGCGGCCGGAAGGGCATCCGCTGCGTAATACATATGCTGGATAAGTTGGCGGTTCATTCCGCTGTGGCGATCCCAAATTAATAAAGGGACTAAGGCGATTAGAAAATGAATGAATGAATGAATGTTTGTGTTGGGACAACATGAAGGAATGGTGTGGAACCCAGCATATTTAACTTTCTTTTTTTTATGAAACTTTGCTGTGATTGCAATTGTTTTTTTCTCAATGAGAGCAGAGATTTTTGTTGATATTTTGAGCAAAAATCACATTTAAGCTAAGCATCAAAGTTTTTTTTCACAGGCTTATCTGATCATATTAGCCAGGGGTGCCCATATTAGTTACATGTACTGCAGTTATTGTACTTGAGAGTGGTGTATTTATAGTTGCTGGAACCTTCTAGTGTTTGCCAGTGTGTAGCTAGAGTGAAATGTATTAGCAAATACCACAAAAAAAAAAAACCCTAACAAATGATTGTGAGAACCCCATTCGCTGCCTTGTACTGATGGTGAGATAAAGCAATTTATTCCAGCTGAATGTAGGCACAGTGAAGACTGTGTTGTAATGGACAGTGAGCACAGTTCCAGGGTCAGTTACACTGAAGCTGCAGATGCATTATCCTGATTACACGCAGCTGCCAGAGAGAGGGAGCGAGAGGGAGCGAGAGGGAGAATTAATGTGTACACACACAATGCATTTGCACATCTGTCTCTGCAGGGATGAAGCCAGGACACATCAGGCCATCTCACATGTACATGCACACACACACACAGACACTATAAAGCATACACACAGAGTCAAGTGTTTACAGAGGAGAGGATGTCTGCCTGACACATGACATGGTTTGAGTTTGGAGAATGTTTAAATGTAGGAACTGACCGTTCGCTGAGCTGTGCATCAACTGAGAATTTTTTAGATTAGATTAGATTCAACTTTATTGTCATTACACATGTACAAGTACAAGGAAACGAAATGCAGTTTAGGTCTAACCAGGAGTGCAATAGCAGCAAGTGCAGGATACAGGTATAAGTTATAAAGTGCAGTTATAGAAACACTATGGTGATATTTACAGATGGATGTACTATGAACATTATATACAGGTTGTATTAGCTATGAACAGAGATTTACAATAGATGGATAGATGTACAGGTTGCTATTAATAATCAGAAGTGTGCAGATATATAAACATAATTACAAATGTATATGTACAGTGGGTGTGTACATAATTACAAATGTACATGGGTATGTACAGTTCAAATAAATGAATCAGTGCAATGATTATGTGCAATTTTTAAATGTGCAAATGTTAAATAGTGCAGTGATTATGAGGAGTCTGAGTTATGAGGAGAGTGGGGGTGTATCAGGGGGGCAAAGAGTCAGTGTGTGGCAGAGTTCAAGAGGGAGACAGCTCTGGGAAAAAAGCTGTTCCTTAGTCTGCTGGTTTTTGTCCGGGGGAGCCTGAAGCGCCTGCCAGAAGGCAGGAGAGAAAACAGTCTGTGAGCAGGGTGAGAGGAATCTTTAAGAATACTGCGTGCTCGGCGCAGACAGTGTTTCCTCTGGATGTCCTCTATGGTTGGCAGTGTGGTCCCTGTGATACGTTGGGCAGTTTTCACCACCCGCTGCAGTGCCTTACGCTCCGCAACAGAGCAGCTTCCATACCAGACTGTGACACAGTTCGTCAGGATGCTCTCTATTGTGCAGCGGTAGAAGTTCACTAAGACGGCTGATGACAGCTGGTTCTTCTTAAGTTGCCTTAAGAAAAATAGGCGCTGGTGAGCCTTCTTGACCAGGCTGGAGGTGTTGGTGGTCCAGGAAAAGTCCTTTGAGATGTGGGTCCCCAGGAACTTGAAGGATGAGACAGGCTCGACGGCCATCCCATTGATGTGGATGGGATCATGTGAGCCTGTTCGTCCCTTCCTGAAGTCCACAATGAGCTCCTTGGTCTTGTCTGTGTTAAGGAGCAGATTATTGTCGGTGCACCAGGTGGCCAGATGCTGAATCTCCTCCCTGTAGGCAGTCTCATCATTGTTGCTGATTAGACCAATCACTGTGGTGTCATCTGCAAATTTGATGATGGTGTTAGAACTGTTCACAGGCCTACAGTCGATGGTAAAAAGGGAGTAGAGGAAGGGGCTCAGCACACAGCCCTGTGGTACACCAGTGTTGAGTGTGACTGTGGTGGAGCAGATGTGGCCTGATCTAACATTCTGAGGTCTGTTAGTCAGAAAGTCCATAACCCAGTTGCAGAGAGACGTGTCGATATCCAGGTCTCTAAGTTTGATCATTAACTTAGAGGGTATGACAGTGTTAAATGCTGAGCTGAAGTCAACAAACAGCATTCGTGCATAAGTGTTTTTATTGTCCAGGTGTGTGAGTACAGAGTGCAGTGCTATGGAGACTGCATCTTCTGTGCTCCTGTTGCCACGGTAGGCAAACTGATGTGGGTCCAGTGTGGATGGCAGAGAGTGTTTCAGATGTGCCAGGACCAACCGCTCGAAGCACTTCATGATGATGGGTGTGAGTGCTACAGGGCGGTAGTCATTCAGGCATGTTGGGCTGGAGTGTTTCGGCACTGGCACAATAGAGGTGGTTTTAAAGCATGTTGGCACAGCTGCTAGGTTAAGGGACAGGTTGAAAATGTCTGTGAATACCCCAGCGAGCTGTTCTGCGCATGCTTTGAGGACGCGCCCAGGAATACCGTCTGGTCCAGCAGCCTTACGCACATTGATCCGACTCAGTGCGGTGTGGACTTCTGAGGAGGTGAGTGTGATGGGTGAGTGGTCGGTTAGGGAAGTGATCCTGGTGTAGGGTTCTTTATTGTCTCTTTCAAAGCGGGCATAAAAGTCATTAAGCTCGTTCAGGAAGGAGACATTTGTGGCTGTGGGTGTGGACTGGCTGGGTTTGTAGTTGCTGATGGCCTGTATGCCCTGCCACATGCGCCGAGGATCAGAGTTGGAAAAGTGCTCCTCTAGCTTTAGCTTGTAACAGTGCTTGGCCTTTTTGATGCCCCTCTTCAAATTAGCCCTGGAAGTGCTGTAGGCCTGTGCATCCCCTGATCTGAAGGCAGTGTTGCGTGCCTTCAGCAGGAGGCGCACCTCCTTGTTCATCCATGGCTTTTGATTTGGGTATGTGGTGATCTGTTTCTGGGTTGTGACACTGTCAATGGTGGTGTTGATGTAATCCAGAACAGAGGAAGTGTAGCTGTCAATGTCTGTGCGAGAGCCACATGTGGCCTGGGAAGCAAACATACTCCAGTCTGTGTGTTGAAACCTGTCCTGGAGTGTGGAGTCTACCCCCGCTGGCCACACTTTGATGGTCCTCACTGATGGCTTCACACGGTTGATGAGGGGTGAGTATTTGGGGCTGAGGAACAAAGAAAGATGATCTGATTGACCCAGGTGGGGGAGGGGGGTCACAGCGTAAACAAAGGCGGGATCGTAAACAAAGACGGGGGAATCTCCAGTTCAGAATGAACTGGAGATTTGAAAATGATCACATGATATTGTGCGCATGTGGCCTGGAATTATTAGTTTTGACACTGCAAAGCATTATCTTGATATTAATGTGTATATTTAAAAATGTTACGTATTAATGTGAGATGTGGTGGCGCAGTGGGTAGCGCTTTCGCCTCACAGCAAGAAGGTTGCTGGTTCGAGCCTCGGCTGGGTCAGTTGGCATTTCTGTGTGGAGTTTGCATGTTCTCCCCGTGTTCGTGTGGGTTTCCTCCAGGTGCTCCGGTTTCCTCCACAATCCCACAAAAAGTACAGGTCAATTGGGTAGGTAAATAAGTGTATGAGATTGTATGGGTGCAGCTGGAAGGGCATCCGCTGCGTAAAACATATGCTGGATAAATTGGTGGTTCATTCCGCTGTGGCGACCCCTGAAGAGAGTAAGCCGAAAATTAATGTGATGGTTTTTTTATTATCATTGTTTTAACTAATGTTGCTAACTTAAATGGGTAGTAAATGTAGCTTAGCATTAGCAAATTAATTTTAAAACTAGTATCTTCATTCATTCATTTTCTTTTTGGCTTAGTCCCTTTATTAATCCAGGGTCGCCACAGCAGAATGAACCGCCAACTTATCCAGCATGTTTTTACGCAGCGGATGTCCTTCCGGCCGCAACCCATCTCTGGGAAAACTGTAGTATCTTAAACTAACTCTGGCCAAACACTTTTGAACAGTATTGTATTTGCATGTTAGCTTTAGCATATCGTTATATTATGGTTTATTGTTTTTAGAAAAATTATTGATACTAAACTTTTGTGTATGTTTGCATGTTAGCTATAGCATATCGCTAAATTATTATTAATTGTTTTTTTAGGAAAAGTATTAATACTACATTTGTGTGGTAGTAGATTTGTATGTTAGCTTTAGCATATAGCCAAATTACTTTCAAATTTTGGTTCAGTAGTGAATACTGAAAATATTCCGAATATTTGACCAGTATTGTATTTGCATGTTAGCTAGAGCATTTAGATAAAATATTAATTATTGTTTTTATAAAAGTATTGACCTTATTCTTCAATGCGGAAGTGCACTCGTTTTTGCGATTGTTTAAGAACTTTCGATTCAGCTGCCTATGCGAGAAATGACTACACTGTAAAAAAACAATCCGTAAAATTTACAGTAAAAAAAAAGCTGTGGTTGCCAGTATTTAACCATTAAAAGTACGGTACAAACCGTAAAACTAGTTACTCATTTTTACAGTAAACTACTGTATATCTTTAATTTATAGAGGTAATATGTTTGTATATTGATTAGCAACATCTATACATCTTTTGTTACACAGATAGACACATCACTCAGCCATATGCAGGTGGTGATGAGAAAGTTCATACATAATGAACCCATGCTCATTACAAACAACTTTTCCCACAAGCAGAAAAGTGTATCAGTGTAAAGAAGGTGCTCAGTGTCATTCACACAGCTACTAAACACCTGTATGGTAACACGCATAAAATTTAAGTCATGAAATAAACATTGTTTATCAATATTAGATATAACATAACTCACTAATATACATTACTGATGGGAAAACAACTAAAAAGATTCATAGTAATGTCAACAAAAAGCATAAAAAGTGATGTGCCATGCAGGGAACTCTGGGAAAGTCAATTTACGGTTATTCGTCGTATATATTAAGGAAACATACTGTTAACCAGGTTACAGATTTTTACTGTAGCATTTTTACAGTTTTTTACCATTGAAATCACGGCCATTTTTACAGTGTAGGAATAATAAACGGCAGAAAACTGTCAAACTGCTTGCTCTACAAACAAGTGTTTGCATGACTACACAGACAAAATAGAATAATATAATCATAAAATATCAGTTTGCAACATCAAGCATCATAATGAGCTGTTTTTAACGTCTAACAATGAATGGAAGTGGTTGAGACCGGAAGTCTTGAGCCAAAAAGATTCAAATGGCTGCGCCCGCTCGTACACGGAGAATAAGGTGAATAGGCTAGATACTAAACTTTTGTGTGGTAGTTTATTCGGATGTTAGCTTTAGCATATAGCCAAATAATAAATTACTGCATTTATAAAATAAGTATTGATACTGAACATTTGTGTGGTAATGCATTTGCGTGTTAGCTTTAGCATATAGTCAAATTACTTTAAAAATGATTAAAAGAAGTAGCCAAAATTTGAACAGTAAACATATTTACATGTTAGCGTTGACATATAGCTAAACTATTAACTATTGTTGTTAGAAAAAAGTAATGATACTACAGTATATGTGTGGTAAGTGAATTTGAGTGTTAGCTTTAGCATATAGCCAAATGACTTTAAAAATGATTAAAAGAAGAATCCAAACTTTGAACAGTAGTGTATTTGCAATAATGTTAGCTTCCAAATATAGCTAAATTATTTACATTAGAAATTATCAGTGCAATAGGATTAGCATTGCCGGCAGCTAGCTCTCTGCAACTCTCACATTGGTCGCCCACTGAAGCTACAGTAAGTAGCGCTGAACCTGGTCAGTACCTGGATGGAAGACCATGTGGGAAAGCTAGGTTGCTGCTGGAAGTGGTGTTAGTGAGGCCAGCAGGGGGCACTCAACCTGTGGTCTGTGTGGGTCCTAACACCCTAGTATAGTCAAGGGGACTTTCAGATGAGATGTTAAACCGAGGTCCTGATTCTCTGTGGTCATTAAAAATCCCAGGATGACCTCTGAAAAAGAGTAGGGGTTGAACCCTGGCATCCTGGCCATAACCTTCCCCATATGATAATTGGCTTCATCCTTTTCTCCTCATCACCAATCAGCTGGTGTGTGGTGTGCGGTCTGGTGCAATATGGCTGCCGTCGCGTCATCCAGGTGGATGCTGCACACTGGTGGTGGATGAGGAGATTCCCCCAAAAATGTGTAAAGCGCTTTGAGTGTCCAGAAAAAGCGCTATATGAATGTAAGGAATTATTATTATTATTATTATTATTATTATTAGCATTTAGATAAATTCATTAAAAAAGTATAATATATCCCCCAAAAATACTATTTTCACCATAATATGCAAGCCGTACATTATGTTAATTTTGAATTGCAATCAGATGATTGTGTGGAGGTGTGTGTGAGAGCCAGACTGTAGAGGAGGAGGACAGATAAGGCTGTCACATTACTGATTTATCTTCTCAGCGATTCTCCCTCTCTTTGTTTCCAGAAGCAATGGCTCAAATCGGCAGCCGCCCACAGACACAAACACCTTTCAGACCACTCTGGTTTCGGTGATCGTGATAGACAGATAGATATCAGCCAGGACGATTAATTTGGTCCTTTTTGGCTGAAAATCGCTCCATTTGGCTGAGTGTCAGAAGTAGCTCTGCCATGTTGCTTGTGAACAGATAATGAATGTTTTCAATATTTTCGAGGAGAAACTGTTAAATGCGGGTTGATGCTGGGTATAATTAGTCAATATAATGGCGCTTTTGCATTATGTTCAGATATATAATGCGATTAATATGGGTCGTCCATAGTTAATTGTGGTTAATCACAGAAAAACAGTACGTTTATGGTTGTAAGGTTTTATTAAGGCTTTTGTGTTCTCAGTGGTTGGATTTATTTGACTGGATTATGTAGAAAACATTATTACTACTATTATTACTATTTTAAATAACTGTAATTTATTCCTAGATGTAAAAGAAAAAAAATTCTTATCACATAATCTTTAAGTAATTATTTAAAAGAATTAAAGAAAGAATTTAATATTATTATATATTTTTTAAACAATAAAAAAGATTATTTTAGTGAATAGATTTAAATGGAGCATAGCCGGCAGCTAGCTCTCTGCACCTCTCACATGGTCACCCACTGAAGCTAAGCAGGTCAGTACCTGGATGGGAGACCACATGGGAAAGCTAGGTTGCTGCCGGAAGTGGTGTTAGTGAGGCCAGCAGGGGGTGCTCAACCTGAGGTCTGTGTGGGTTTTAATGCCCCAGTATAGTGAAGGGGACTCTATACTGCTCAGTGAGTGCCATCTTTCGGATGAGACATTAAACCGAGGCCCTGACTCTCTGTGGTCATTAAAAATCCCAGGATGTCCTTTAAAAAAAGAGTAAGGGCTTAACCCGAGTATCCTCGCCAAATTTGTGTAAAACAAATGCTGGATAAGTTAGCGGTTCATTCCGCTGTGGTGACCCCAGTTTAATAAAGGGACTAAGCCGATAAGAAAATGAATGAATGAATGAATTATTTGTAGCCTACCGTTTCACCTTCCTCCATGGTCTTTTTTTTACCAAATCATAAATAAATAAAGATAAGTAACACACAAATTACCACCTGTCAATCACTTTTTCCGTGGGACTCTGGCATGATTTGGCTCAGTGATCTGTGTCATTATAATGGCGTCGACAAACTTGATTGGTAAAAAAGGTGCACAACCAAACAAACCAAGCAACAGTATCTGAGGTTTTCTCTAAAATGACAAGTACAAGCGTAAAAGCGAAAGATTGAAGCAGTGTACTGACGCTGTGACACGTTACCTGATAGATTCAAAAGACAGAAGAGTCGTTAGATAGAGACAAGATGAATTAAATATCACGTTTAACAACTATAGTGAGACATGATCTAGTGCTACATCCTTGATAAACTGTCCAACATGCACTGCTCTTTGGGGTTTCATGCTCAAAGCACCCGTTGACTGCCTGGAGCTCAGACGTAGCTATGCTACAGCGCATGCCAGTGTGTGTGTGTGGTCACGTAATGTGCGTTTTCAGCGGTATAGTGTGGACGGAGGGCTTTCATGCTAGATGAAACGTCAGTGTGGATCGTTTTTGTTCTAAAATGCCATTTTTTTAAAAGTACGAGGTATTAGTGTAAACGGGGCCTGAGTGTGTATTTTTTGTGAGCGGGTTGCTGCTGCGATGCGGGCAGGGTGGAGGATGGCGATGCCGACTCAGCACCGTGATGTCTATTGGCCACCGGTGATGGACGATGGCATCGTCTATCGTTCCAACCCTATAAATATATATTACTATCTTTTTACATAAATCCCATTTCATTAAAAAAGAATAATAATAAAAGCGATTAAGGCAAGGAAAAAATGTATAAAAAAACAAAAAACAATTGTATAAATAATATATGATGTGTGTGTGTGTGTGTTATTCCAGAAACACAAACAAACACTGACTCATTTATTGCGCTGGTTTCATGCAGGCTTTGTCTGAGAAAGTTGTGTGAAGAGACTCACTTGTAGCACTCTTCACTCGGGGGCCCGACTGCAAATGTGAAAGCCTCCGTCAGGACACTCGTTCTGTGGCCCTTTACCTCCAGCAGAAAGATCTGGACGTGACCCACATACTGACACAGACTGCTGGAAAGAGTGACAGGGACAGAGAAAGAGAATGAGACGCTGGCGGAAGGGAATAAAGAAAAAGAGAGAGAACCTACAGGCTCTTACATATGGAGGAATGAGACAGAGAGAAAGAGAGAGAGAGATAGGGGACTGGGGTCACTCAGGTGGGACGCAACTCTTTCATTGCCCCTTTAGCGAATTCAGTTTTCAATTTCAAAATGCATTATTGGAATGATTGTTCTACTCACTGTATTTCTAAAGAATCAGTAAAAGAAGCAAGAACTGTTACGGTTAATGTTTAATATAACATTAACATTATATGAGTTATAATGATCATAATATAAAAATGTAATAATAAAATACAAATATAATTAATTGAAATTAAATTGGCATAATTGTTCTGTACAGTTTTTCTAAAGAATTCGGTAAGTGAGGACAGTTAATATTTAATTTAATAATATAACAGTCATGTTACACTTAAAATTTGATGTGATATTTTATGCAATGTAATAACATTTAAAATGAAATATTTAAGTTATTTCATATTTTATTAATAAATACGAATTACCTGTTTAAATGAATTGTCATTTATTAAATTAAATTGAAATGATATACAGTACATGTAGTTTGTTTATAAAATAAAAGTTTGCATTTACATAATACATTTTGGTAGTGTGTATATACAGTATATTATGTACATGTACACAAAAATACACACTTTCATGTATATAGATATAGATGTGTGTGAATATTTTTTAAGTATATATATGTATGTGTGCATGTATATGTGTGTGTATGTAGGGCGATAAAATAAAATCGGTATCGATATTTATTGACCGAACACCATTGTCAATATCGCTAATAAAATAAAATTCGGTAAGTAGTTTCGGTCTGAAGCGCTATAGTTTTATTAAAATCTGGCTGCTGAGAGCTCACCTGCAGTGCCAAAAAGCTTGGGGTGTAAGTTTTGCTCGATGCACATATGGGATCGACACACACATGTTGTGCAAGTGGCGCGCAAGTGAACTGTGCACATTTTCCAGCCGCACCTAGTTTTTAAAAAATTAAAAGTGCAAAGTCCATTGTAAATGGTCAAGGAATCCACATGCACGCGCTTGTCACTTCAGGTCAGAATAACAACACATGTGAAAATGAGTGCCGTGACATGCAGCAGTGAGGAGATTGAAATAAAAAAGCATGTAAGGATGTCACCAGAGTGGCTTTTTGGTTTCTTTTCTTGTGCATCCAAGCCATTAGCACCCCATCTGGAAGATGTTTTTCCATGGGGAGTAATGTAGTCATCCAACTTCACAATTTGTAATGTTGCAGTATGTATTTGAATAATGATGACTGGTTACTTTACTTGAAAGCTCAGATTTGATTATAATAATTTGTTTTGTTTACAGAGTTTGAGGTTTACTATATCATTAATATTGACAGCTTAAAGTTTGCTTTGATTGTTCAGTATTTACGCTTTACCATTGCACACACTTTTTGTTTATTAAGGTTAAGAGTCTCTAACACTTATGTTTATTTTATTATAAAGAGATGAGATATTTTGTTTAAATATTTTTGTTTTTGAATACTAAAACTATTTGCCTTAGTAATGCTGGTAAATTAGAATAAAGTGGTTAAATAAAAAATCCTAATATTCCTAAATGTATTGTTAAAAACATTCAATAATTATCAATATTGAAGGATATGAAATATGATATTGTGATAACTCTTTTTGCAATATAACCCAGCCCTATGTATATGTATAATCAGTTGAAGTCATAATTATTAGCCCCCCTCAATTAGTAGCCTCCTGTTTATTGTTTCGCCAATTTCTGTTTAACGAAGAGAAGAATTTTTCAGCACATTTCTAAACATAGTAGTTTTAATAACTCATTTCTAATAAATGATTTATTTTATCTTTGCCATGATGACAGTAAATAATATTTTACTAGATATTTTTCAACACACTTCTATACAGCTTAAAGTGACATTTAAAGGCTTGACTAGGTTAATTAGGTTAACTAGGCAGGTTAGGGTATTTAGGCAAGTTATTGTTTAATGATGGTTTTTCTGTAGACTATTAAAAAAATAGCTTAGAGGTGCTAATAATTTTGTCCTTAAAATGGTGTTTAAAAATGTAAAACTGCTTTTATTCTAGCCGAAATAAAACAAATAAGACTTTCTCCAGAAGAAAAAATATTTGCAGACATACTGTGAAAATTTCCCTGCTCTGTTAAACATAATTTGGGAAATATTTAAAAAAGAATAATAAATTAAAAGGGGGGCTAATAATTCTGACTTCAACTGTACATAATGTATAAAGTACATACAGTACTTATTGTATATTAAATACAAACTTTAAATGTGTACATGATTAGTTATGATTAATCATCACTATATACACATACTAGTATAATTTATTATTATATAAAAGTTTCAACCTAAATTTAATAGCCATCATTTTTTTATGCAGTATTTCAAGAGTTTGATTCAAATAAAGCAAGGGCTGTCATTGTGATCATATCTGTCATAGTTAATATTTCATATACTAAATAATATATCAAAATCAGTCATAATCCTACATGTTACATAAGCCCATCAGAAGTGTTCTCTGCAAAAAGAGCATCAAAGTTTCAAATGAAGTTGTTTAATTCTCTGTGTCATGTCACGAAGGTGTCTATAAATGAAATTCGCAGAGAAGAGGTCATCAGTTTGCTTTTTTCCCCTCTTATTCTTCTCTCTCCGTCTTGGGAATGCTAATGACAGAGAAAGGGGAGTATAGAGAGTGAGAGCGTCGTCAGCGATTTCCTCCATAGCTTCACAGAGCCGTCAAATCAAAGCTCACTCCCACAATACCAGCACAATGAAAGGGAGGACTATTTCCAAGGTTGTTTTAGTGGGTTGTGGTTAGGGCTGCACAATATATATCGTTTCAGCATCTATATCGCAACGTGTGCACTCGCAGTAGTCACATCGCAAGATCTGCAATGTCAAGGCAGGAGAATTATTGACCACAGCCACAGTTGAAAACGCGTTATTTGTAGAGTCGCTGTAAAGTTTGACCATAAAGTTACCAAAAACTTTATCATCAGCCTGTGATTGAGTACGCATTTCAAGCCAGTATAAAACATTCAGGCACAAGAAATTATAATGCTTGTCACTTTAAGAAAGATTCATTGTATTTATGTATACACGGTTGAATATAGACCTGTGAAATTTTTAAGCGATATTTACTAAAGCAATAACCAGTATTTCCTTTTTTTTTTACTTCCTATGTGTAGTCTATTTGTTTTAGTTGACTAGAATAAAACCATTTTTTATTTTTTTTAAACAATTTTAAGGCCATTGTTATTAGTTATTAGTATTTCTGTTTTCAATTGGCTGCAGAATATACAACTGTAATATTAATAATAACCAACAACTTGTCTAGTTAAGCTAATTAACCTAGTTAAGTCTTTAAATGGCACTTTAAGCTGAATACCAGTATTCTACAAAAATAACTAACAACATATTGTGTACCATCATCTTGGCAGAGAAAACGAAATGAGTTATTAGAAATTATTTATTAAATCTACTGTGCTTAAAAAATGTGTTGAAAAAATTCTGAACTAGGAAAATATTTTAAAAAGAATTAAAAATTATATAATTTTATATTATATAATAAATAAATTATTTAAAATTATATCATATAATTTTAACTTCAGCTGTATATTGTATACACAATGAAGAATATTCAGTGTTATTTAACATTTGACATTATTCAATTTGTGTTCCTGAATACTGCTTGACTACACTTGTTTTTTCTTCCATTTGTATCTTTGCTCTACTGTTTTATAATTATGTTTTTTAAAGTTTTTTTTAACCTTCAATACATAGGACAGTGGAGAGTATTGACAGGAAATCATGTGGAGCAGATAGAGAGGGAAATGATCTGCAAAGGATCTTGAGCCTGGACTTGAACTCGGATCACTGTGAGCACCTCTGTGCTTTATATACACTGTAAAAATATCTGTAAATTATCAGTTTACCGTATTTTGTGAGTCATGTTTTTATTTATTTTTCCATTTTTTTCTGCTTTTGAATTGCATTATGTGACCTTAATCTTTCTTCTGACAACATGTAACATTAAAAAGTTAGAAACAGTGACTTTTATTAACATTTTTAATAGTTTAAAGTGATATATTGTGTAGGTTGGTGTTGTATATTATGGTACAAAAACTTTGTAATAAACTACCAGTAGATTTTCTGTTATTTGACAGACGTATTTCCCTCTATATTATTTCTTATACATAATATTATTTAAAACTGCTAAAATGTCAATAAAAGTCTCATCCCATAATGCAATATACAATGTAAATAAACGGAAGACAACAAAATACGAAATCTATTAATTAACAGATATTTTTACTGTGTATGTCGACGCACTTAATATTATATTTTATGCAAATGAACGCTACAAAATGATCCTAATCAATCTAAAATTACAAATTCTTTTCAAACAGAGCTGTTTATTTGATCAGGTGAAATTGTATTCAATGTATACAACATAGGCTCATTCTGAAAACGTAGCCCTATATAAGTTTCTGGAGATTGCGAATTATGTACCCAGAGCCTGTTATGGCTGCATTTAATCTTTAAAGCGAACGCTAAGGGGCCGTATGACGCCGTTTTTTTTCTTGCTTACAAGCTGATTGCTTACATCCGTATGGACGGCTTTTCCGCTGTTATTAGTTTGTCCGGTAGCTCGACATGTAGGTCGGCGGACTTGACCATGAAAACGGGGTTTGAGTACGGTAAAAACGGTTCCAGCTAAAAAATAAAAGAAACAAGTAAATAACAGGGTGAGAATGTGGTAAAATCTTTAAATGTGGTAAAAATCAGGCAAGGGCTGGGTTTAGGGAAGGGGGAGGGTGGGGTATTCGGTTGGTTGGTCTGCCGGTAAGTCAGTCAGTCGACAGCAGCCTCTGGTGGATTTACGTGCGAACAGCAGGCACGAATGTCATTCGCAAGAGAAATTTGAGATCTGAAAAAGTATACACAGCGGCCTCTGGTGGATTCGCGAAAACAGAAACTGCAAAAAAAACGTAGCTCCTGGGATGTATTTTGCTCTCTCCAGAAATGTATAGGGGCACGTAATCAGAATGAGACTGGGTTGAATATGTCTCAATATCTATCACAGAAAAATAAAATATGGCACTTTCAGTTATTTTCTAATAGCGTGCAGCCCTAGTTGTATAAGAGATGACCCCCACACAGATGGAAATGTGAACAGCTCCCTCTCTCCTCCCTCACGCTCTTGTTCTCACACTCCTGGACTGTTTGGTTTTGTCTCTTGTCATTTACTTTCCTCTTTTCTCGGGGTCTTTGTTTGTGGCTGTCTTTCTGTCACACTGGCTTACATTTTCCCTCGTCCTTTTTGCCCTCTCTCTACATCTCTGTTTGCGTCAGTCGCAGGTGTGTGTGTGTGTGTGTGTGTGGTAGATGTCTACACGTCCCCCTCGGTGAGCCCACCAAACACAATGTTTATTAAAATAGCGCGGCAGGAACTTTGGGCCTCGGCTGCTTCAGTGACATGAATATTAAAAGTGATCTGGAGGGAGAGCAGCCAGTCGGAGAGCGCTCAGAGCATCAGGGCTTTTGTCAGATTGAGGAGAGGAAAAGAATGATGCTGCTGACCACTGGAAAATCACCCAGGATTGAGGCCACTGGAGATGTAACGGAATGGAAATTTCATACCAGGATTATAGCGAACAAATATATCATGGTTATTAATATTGTCATGGCTTTGTTAATATGACCAAAAAATGTATACATTTCACACACACTTAACAGCGTGTCCTGACTATGTTGTGTGATAAAGGATATCTTCATCATTCATTCATTTTCAGTATAAGGTTTTAGCTGCGGATGCCCTGCCAGCTGTAACCCAATACCGGAAAACACCCATACATTCTAGGGTTTGGCCGATAGACATCACGATGCTGAGCCGGCATCGCGATCCATCGCCCCGCCCCCATCGCAAACCTGCTCGTGAAAAATACACACTCAGGCCCCGTTTACTCTAATACAGCTTACTTTTAAAATGGCATTTTAGAACGAAAATGACCCACATCCACACTGGCGTTTCATCTAGTATTTCTGAACAGCCCTCCGTCCACTGAAAACGTGCATCACGTGACCACACCCACACACACACACACACACACAGCCACACACATACACACAGCCACAGACACACACACTGTCATGGGCTCGTCTGAGCTGCAGAGAACAGTGTATGTCGGACAGTTTATTAAGGATGATAGTGGATCGCGTCTCACTAAAAAGCTCCTGGGACATATTTGGCGCTCTCCAGAAATGTATATAGGGGTACATAATCAGAATGAGCCTGGGTTGGTTTTACCTTGAAACCGGTATTTGTTACACTAGAGGGCCCCTTTCAGAAAGTGCTATATATAATATATTCTGTACATTTCCAAATTTTAGCAAAAAACTAAACAAAACAAAAAAAAGTATTATAAAATCAAAGCATAATGACTCTGGGAGAGGTAGAGTTGTGTCCTGGATGATGAAAAAGCAGGCTATCATCTGTGTTTCTGAGTGCTGGTCTGTATTGAAGGTCAGCTGTGATCGATGCTTTTTGACATGTTCTCGCAGAATGATGTCAGAGCCTCAAATAGCCACAGAGTGAGCTTGTGCAGGCCTGTATGAGCGCTTCAGGACTTCACAAGTACTATGACGCTTTAGTTAGAAGCTGAACAAGTGTGATAACCTTTCCATGACTCCACATCCACAAAACCATTGACTCCAAACACACATCGCTGACCTCCTAAAAACAACACATGGTTATAAAAATCGGAAACCCTTAGAGGCTTACATACAAACTCTACTATGAAGTTTCAATTTGTCTGATTAATCGCTTTCATATCAGAAAGTAAATAAAGTTGTCTCCATTCAAATTTAGAAATTATATCTATCTTCAGCCTAAATGTGTATATTGCTATTTATTTATTTATTTATTTATTTATTTATTTATTTATTTATTTATTTGTTTGTTTGTTTGTTTGTTTATTTATTTATATGTTTATTTATTGGTTTTGTATTTATTTATTTGTATTTATTTATTTGTTTGTGTTTATTTATTTATTTATTTATTTTTATTGCTTTGTGTTTATTTATTTATTTGCTTGTGTTAGTTATTTATTGGTTTGTGTTTATTTATATATTTGTGTTTATTTATTTATTGATTTGTGTTTATTTATTTATTTATTGGTTTGTGTTTATTTATTTATTTGTGTTTATTTAATTAAATTTTTTTATTGGTTAGTGTGTATACATATTTTTATTTCTTTATTTGTCTTATTATTACTATTATTATTTTACTTATTTATTTACTGGTTTGTTGTGTATACATATATTTATTTATTTTTATTATTTTACTTATTTATTTATTTATTTATTAGTTTGTGTTTATTTATGTATTTATTTATTTACTTGTTTATTTATTTATTTGGTTTATGTTTGTGTATTTATTTATTTGTTTGTGTTTATTTATTTATTTATTTATTGGTTTGTGTGTATACATATTTTTATTTATTTATTTATATTGTTATTGTTATTATTTAATTATTATTATTATTATTTTACTTATTTATTGGTTTGTGTTTGTTTATTTATTTATTGGTTTGTGTGTATACATATTTTTATTTATTTATTATTATTATTATTAGTATTATTTTTTTGATTTTTTTATTTTACTTATTGTATTTCTCCTTCACCCTTCATATCTTAACAAAAAATTGATAAATAAAATGATAAAAAATAAATCATAAATAAAAACAAAAAAGCCTCTCCCAGCTTAGTGCATTAGTCCTGCCATGCAAACATCAGCAGCAAGAACGGATGTTTGCACTTGAATGTCACCCATGCATACACTATATGTAATCTGCACAATGACACGCACGCAAACACACCTGCAGGGTCACATCCTGACACGTTTTAGGTATGCAAAACGCACCACAAATGAACCCAAACGTGTCACATCTGCCTGTACGAGGTCTCGTGTTTGCATGGAGCAGGCTGTAAATTTCTTTTATTTTATTTTTTTTGCATCACGAGCAGCAGTTTTATGTGTGAGGGAATGAGGAGGATGGTTAGTGCAGTGTGTGTTTGTGTGTGAAAGTCCTGCATCAGCAGCTGTCGCTCTGCTTTGCATCTGGCATTGGGAGAGACTGCAGTGGGATGTGTATTTGCATGTGTGTGTGTGTCCTCCGTGTCACAGAAATACGTTCGGCTGCTGCGCTGTGGCTTGTTTGAATGACATCGAGGTTGAGGCTGTGTGGCGTGATGACATCATGACAGATGATGTCACATGCCACACACCTTGCCTGAGAGCCAATCTGAGATTTAACTGCCAGATTGAGTCTCTCTTGCCCTTGTGGCGATGGTTTGTATCTGTTGTGGTCAAGATGTTTGGCCATTGAACCATTTATTGTTGAAATGAAAATAAAATATTAGAAGGTAATCTGTATTATTGAGTTATTATAATTGTTTGGTAATATTCTGAAGCTGTTTTTGTTCAGTGTATGTGTGTGTTTGTGTGTGTGGGTGCGTATGTACCTTGCATATCCTTACACTGTGGGGACCAAATGTCCCCATAAGTATAGCAAAACCAGTACATTTTGATCTTGTTGGACATTTTTTGCTCATAATAGTCATTACGTCTTTAGATAGCCCCCATAAAGATAGCGGTGAGTGTGTGTCACTCTTAACCACTAGGGATGCTTCGATTAATCGGCTGGAGATCATCGGCCGATAATCACATTTTATGACTCGATCGGTACTCGCCAATTTGGCCGATCACATGAACAGATTGCAAGTGTTTGTTTATGGGTATACAAGCAGAGGAAGATGCATATTAACTTCTTATGCATCAAATAGGCACTCCGAAATTTTTCTTCATTGACGCACGTTGAATTATTCTTCCATCATCTGCAATGTTTCCAAATTGCATTGTTGATCATTTTTCTTACCAATTTTTTTATCTGTTTTATCTATTATTTTCTTTGAAGCTGCTTCTGACCATGACATGTCCACACTAACTGGTTTAAAGATATGTGTTTAAGGGATTATATGCAACATCCTTCATTTATTCTCTTAGATAAGGCGAAATCTCCACTTAAGTATCACACATAAAAGGGTAAATGTGCTTTATGCAATGTTAAAGTTATAAGAAGCTTGAAGCATTAGAATCGGTACTCGGTATTGGCCGAACACCATGACAAGGAATCGGTACTCTGTATCGGCTCCAAAAATCCTGATCGGAGCATCCCTATAAACCTCTATAATCTTTTTGTAGCCATTTAATAATCTAATAGTGGGATAACATGTATTCATAATAAATGAACTGAAAAAATAAAGCATTTGAACACACTATACATTTATTATAATGTGACTTAATAATTAATGTTTATATATGAAGAGTTCAGATGCAGAAACCTCTAAGTGCTGAAATTTTCTTCTAATAATAGCATTTTTCTCAGGTTCCTATGTCGTGATTCAGTAATTTCACTTTGATGGCAAATAATAGGTCATTTTCATCACTTTTAAGCAGAAGACGCTGAGAAAAATGCTCATTATAGAAGAAAATTCCAGATGGCACTTAGAGGTTTTTGCATCTGAACTCTTCATATTTTATTGAATTTTATTTTTATTTTCAACTTATTATTGTGCAGTGTAGAGGGATAATGTAACGTATTTATGTAGTTTGGTCTTTTGTAGCGAACTGTTTTATGTACTATATTTTAATGCTTATATTTTTGTGTTATACATTTGTTAGTAATGTACGGTATAATTAGAAAAGTTACATTTGTATTTTATTATATAGATATTACATTATGCATATTTTATTTTATATTTTCACTTTCAATTTGTTTTATTTTTTGTAATTTTTTATCATGTCTTTTGTCCTTTTTATTGTGTGTTTTTCTAAATATATCTAAATTATTATATTCAAGGTTGTAATTTAAAGCAAGATTTAATTTTAATTAACAATAACAACACAGTCTGGAACAGGTTGTTCTTCCAATGTCCAGTGTTTGTTTTTACTAATAATATGATGTGCTTTACTGACACCCCTAAAACTGACGAGTCAGCCTATTTTCCCTTTCTCGCTCTCTCTTTCTCTCTCTCTCTCTCTCTCTCTCTATGTGTGTGTGCCACATTTCTCCCACCTTTAAAGGTCCCGTAAAGTGCTTTAAAAATTTGTATTCAATGTTTGACATAATCGCAACTGAAACATAAAGACAGTGTCGAAATAGAGTAGCTCCTCCCCTTAAAAAAAAAACAGCCAATAGCTTTTGTTTTTATCTCAGCTATGTTAGTGAGAGTGGTTGAGCTCAAGCACATCAAATGAGAAGCAAATGAGAAGCGTCTCGAAGGGGGCGGGGCATGTCAGATACAAGAGAGAAATTGATTGGTCAGAAGGTTTGATGAGAAACTGAATTTAATCTAAATCAAAAATATTTATTGTGGTCAAACAAAAAAAATGCCACGCAAGATGGTAATCAAACTTACATTAGAAAGAAATATAAAAACTGAAGAGCACATAAACGGTACCTGAGGATGCTGAGAGTGTCTTTGTCAGAGTGGCTAACGTTACTATTGTTCTAACCACGATATGGCAGGAATAGAAGCATGTTTCTATAAAAGATGTGTTGCTATCGCAGATGCTTAGGGCAAAAATCTCAGATTATGTTACATGAAAATGATGTTTGAATGCTTACCTTATCTACAGTAAACGAGATTTACTTTGGCCACAGATCGTCTTCACATTCCAATGGAGTAATGACAGATGGCAAAACACTACCTGACAAGCGAGAAGTAATCACATGACATGAAAACCATAGGTTTAAAGTAGGCTGTGCTTTAAGCCAAATTGAATAAAGCCAGTTAAAATCCAATATAAAAATGTGCTTTGAATGAAGAACGTAGTAGTTTCACTATTTTCAGTGTAGCTTATAAATATCCTTATGACTAAAGCCTGGTTTATACTCGACGCGTCCGCTAGTTCGTTTGAGTGCGCGCAGCGAATGTGATGTCATCGATGTGTTTGCGGTAGAGTGCATGATTTTTTTTGAGACTCGAGCGAACACTTCAGTTTGATTTGAGTTGAATATGAATCACTTTGAAGAGATTTTGTCTGAAACAGGTACGACTATACAGACATCTTTATGATCCGTGATCATAGTGATAACCAGATGGTCAATAATTCTTGGCTAGAAATTGCAACAGCCGTGGGAAAGGAGGAAAGTTTTTGTTAAAATGTTTGGAAAAACTTGAGGAATAAGTTTGTAAAGCCAAAAAGAGTCCATAGCAAAAGTGGAGACCCAGGTCCACAATTACAGAAATATGTTTTTCCACCAGTCATAGGTTTTACACTGATGTGTATACGGTATTACAATTTTGAACAATTTAATAGCTACAAAACTAAAATGAAGTAACAAATTATTTCTTTGATAACTGGAAAGGAATATTTGAACCCATCAGTTTACAATATACTGATGGCCTATTTTTAGGCTTTCTTGGTGATAATGGTCAGGAATGTTGGATCATCATTGCCTTTTTAGCAAAAGAAGAGAGCAGAAACTAGCCAGACAGTAACGTGTCAATTGTGGAGCGGGCTAAATCGAAAAAAACATCTATATTTTTTAGTAAGTGTACTTTTTTTTTGTTTTTATTCTTGGCATAATAAAAAATATATATTTGCAGAGTAGAACATGTTCTGTTGTCATTGATTAACTTTAATAGGTAGAACTGTCCGAGATATGAACAAAAGCACGTGATGCATCACAGTTTGATTTAAAAAATCTTGAATGGTTACAAAAATCCTTATAATCATTAAAATAATTTATAAAAATATTAATGATATGACGTAGTTCTGGAAACTTTCTACTTCTCTGTTTATCCGTCTGACTTTATGGTCAGTTTCTTTTGACTGCCCCCTGTCATTTTAAAGAATATCACAACGGCAAGTTAAAAAGCCTTGTTCAATTCGTGAGGTGCGTGCACAGTCAGCGGAGGTGCGTGATGCGACGCCAGGCGAAAGTATAAATCCAGCGTAACATACTGATACTAACATCTAAAAAATGCTACTTTAATTTCACAGGACTTTTAAGGTCTGTTGAAATGTGTGTTGTTCTCTTTCCTTTCCCAGCATCAGTCTCTTTGTCTTTCCACACATTTCCCCCTCTGTTTTTCCTCCATCTGGCATTATTTCTCTTCATCTCCGTGTCCAGAAGTGTTGACCATGTGTGTGTCCTCAGATTGGAGAACTCTCTCTCTCTCTCTCTCTCTCTTTGCTCACCCGCTGTGTTTGTGCCAGTAAACTGTGTTCGATGTTTGTCTTTATTACTTTGCTCCGTCAACTTAAATGGGTACAATGAGGGCTTACGGCTTCAATGTAACGCATGCCAGCTTCAGGCTCAATAGAACAGGTTGCACATTAACTGGTTTTGGGCCAAAATGTCTCCATGGTGGAGATGAACAATGAGAATGCTTCAGAAATGTTTACACAAATGGTCTGTTATGTAAATGACTGAAAAAGCGTGCTTTTAAAGATTGTATATAAAAGAAATTTTATAAATAAATAATAATAAAGATTCTAACATTTTTACTCATTGTAATTTTAATCTAAATTATTACTTACTGTCTGTATTTATTATTCTATAAAATATTTATTTATTTATTTATTCGTTTATTTTACTAGCCATTTAACTAATAAGGTATAATTAGGTAATATATTAATATATTATGTAATGATTTGCACTCCCTTCAAAAAATTTTTTTCGTATTTTATTTATTTTATTGTACTTTATTGTATTGTCTTTATGATATTTTTTTTTTTATTATTGTTATTTTCCTTTCTATTTTCTTTTTAATTTAATTTAATTTAATAATTTTTTAGTTATTTAAGGTTTTGTGTTTTATTTTATTATTTATTTAATTTTTATATCTAATTTTTATTATTATTTTATTGGAGAATTATTTTTGTAAATGTACTATTATTTTTTATTTTATTGTTTTAATTTCTCTTTTCCTATTTATTTAATTAATTTCATTGTATTTTATTTATTTAATTTATTATATTTAATTTTATTATAGTTGTTTTATTTGATTTTTTATTTATTATATTAGGTTTTATGTGATATTTTTTGTTTTATTTACTTATTTTTTATTTGTTTCACTATTATTTATTTCTTATTATTTTATTTAAATGTACTATTATTTTATTGCGTTGTTTTCTTTTAATTTAATTTCTTTTTCTTTTTTATTCATTTCATTTATTTTATTACTTATTTTATTTTTTATATTTTATTATATTTTATTGTATTATTTTTATTTAATTATACTATTATTATCCTTTTATTTTTATTTTACTAATGTTTTTTATTTTATTTTATTTATCTTATGTTTTGTTTTGTTTTTTATTTTGTTTTTTATTTTATTGTTTTTTTCCCTTTTCCTTTCTATTTTCTTTTTTATTTAATTTAATTTAAATATATTTTAGTTATTTAAGGTTTTATGATTTATTTTATTATGTATTTAGTTTTTAGATATTTTTTTAATATTTTATTTGACTATTATTTTTGTAAGTGTACTATTATTTTTTATTTTACTGTTTTCATTTAATTTCTCTTTTTGTTTTTTAATTTCATTATATTTTATTTATTCAATTTATTTTATTTTATTATAATTGTTTATTTGATCATTTATTTTCTATTTTAGGTTTTATTTTATAATTTTTGTATCATTTTACTATTATTTATTTTTATTTTATTTAAATGTACTATATTTTTTATTGTATTGTTTTCTTTTAATTTAATTTCTCTTTTATTTTTTACTCAATTCATTATATTTTACTGTATGTATTTTATTTTTTTATACTTTTTTTTTAATTGTACTATTATAATCATTTTTATTTTACTAATGTTTTTTATTTTATTTTATTCATGAATACACCAAAATGATTCACTTTATCTGTATATTTTTGCCTTGTTTTTGTGCTGTTGAAGCTCATCCTTTTCCTGTATCTGTGTGTCTTCAGGGCTCCAGAGATCATCCTGGGTCTGCCATTCTGCGAGGCCATAGACATGTGGTCTCTGGGTTGTGTGATCGCCGAGCTGTTTCTGGGATGGCCTCTTTATCCCGGAGCATCAGAGTATGACCAGGTAACACACACGGCCACTTCTTTAATGCATTAAAATGGAGGCGTAAGTTGAGCTTTAAACATGCGCTGGCATGCACCATACTGTACCTCTATTTTAGGGAATTTGTTGTACTTTATCTTTGCAGTTCCCATGCGGCTGTTACCAGGGAATGGATCGGTACACCTGAGACTCTAGCCTCTGCCCAAACATTCCCTTGATCCCCTGTGCAACATAAAAATAGAAACAAAACAAGATAGATATGACTTGTTACTGTATATACAGTACACTGTGGTTCAGAGGTTTCATGTCAGAATGTTGTTTGTAAGAAATATATGCTTTTATTGAGCAGGGATGCATTCGATTGATGGTAAAGGGGTCAAAACTTAAAAATATACTGTATATATATATATATATATATATATATATATATATATATATATATATATATATATATATATATATATATATATATATACTAATAGAGTTTTTTTCCCCAGAGTAGAATGCGTCTTGTTTATTTTCTTTTTTCTTTTTTAATGAGCAAAATTATCATACTTTTTAATCATGTTTTAGAGAAGGCAACCAATAAAATGACAATAATTTATATAACAAAATAAATCTAAATAAATTGACAACACTTTATTCTATTTAAGGACATTGTAGCCCCAAAATGTTACTTAGCTGTCTTTTTTCTCTTTATACTTTTCCATTGTCCTCAAACCATTTGGTTTTACTAATTTGTTGTCAGCAAGAAAATGTTCAACATATGTAAAACACCATATCAGAATGATTCTTGAAGGATCATGTGACACTGGAGTAATGGCTGCTGAAAAAATAGTTTTTAATCACACAAATAAATTTAATTGTAGAATATATTAAAACAGAAAACAGCTATTTTAGATGTAAATATTTTTATTTACATTTTTAATCAAATAAATGCGACCTTGGTGAGAATAAAAGACTTTATCAAAAAATAAACTACCAATCCCAAACAAATTACAAATTAAAATTAAAAACTACAAAAAAGCAATTATATATATATATATATATATATATATATATATATATATATATATATATATATATATATATATATATATATATATATATATATATATATATATATATATATATATATATATATTAAACCAGTCCTAATAGGATTATAATTATAATTATAGAAATATATTTAATTCTATAAAAATGTTATTTATATAAAAATATTATATTATATTATATTTAGAAAAAGATTCATATTATATTTTATTTTATTATGTTTGAACAATACAAAAATTATAAAATAAAACCTAATTTAAAAAATAAATAAATAATCAAATAAAACAATTATAATAAAATAAAATATAATAAATTTAATAAATAAAATATAATGAAATTAAAAAGGAAACTAGAAATTAATTAAAAACAATAAAATAAAAAAATAAAGTACGTTTACAAACATAATAGTCAAATAAAATAATAAAAAATATATAAAAATAAAATAAAACATAATTAAATATAATAAAATTAAATAAAAAAGAAAATAGAAAGGAAAAGAAAGGAAAAAAACAATTAAATAAAAAATGAAACAAAACAAAATATAACATACAAACTATAAAATACCATATCAGAATGATTCTTGAAGGTGATTCTTGGTTGCTGAAAATTCAGCTTTTAATCACATGAAAAACAGAAACAAAAAACAGCTATTTTATATTTTCTGTGTAAAAAATATAAAGCTATGTAAATAATACTTAGCTATGTAAATATTTTTTATTTACATTTTTAATCAAATAAATGCAACCTTGGTGAGAATAAAAGACTTTATCAAAAAGATTTTAAAAATAAATAAAAATATTAACAATCCCAAACAAATCACAAACCATTTAACCTTTTCTAATCTCAAAATATATCAAAATAACAACCACAAAAAAAACATAATTTCAAACTAGTCCAAACTATAAAATTGCATTGCTAATATAATAAATTAACTTTATAAATTAATTATATTTATAGAAATATATTTAATTATATAAAAATATTATATTATATTATTCATTCATTCATTTTCCTTCGGCTTAGTCTCTTTATTCATCAGGGGTCGCCACAGTGGAATGAACCGCCAACTATTCCAGCATATGTTTTACACAGCGAATGCCCTTCCAGCAGCAACCCAGTACTGGGAAACATCCATACACACTCATTCACACACACATACACTACGGCCAATTTAGTTTATTCAGTTCACCTGTACTACATGTTTTTGGACTGTGGGGGAAACCAAAGCCCCCGAAGGAAACCCACAAGAACACGAGCAGAACATGCGAACTCCACACAGAAATGCCAATATAATATAATATAATGCGGCTGTTATATTGTATTATATTATATTATATTATATTATATTATATTATATTATATTATATTATATTATATTATTTTATATTATATTATATTATATTATATTATATTATATTATATTATATTATATTATATTATATTATTTATATTATATTATATTATATTATATTATATTATATTATATTATATTATATTATATTATATTATATTATATTATATTATATTATATTATTTATATTATATTATATTATATTATATTATATTATATTATATTATATTATATTATATTATATTATACTATATTTCAAAAAATATTTATATAATATAGTATTATATTATTCCTAATATTCAGAATTACATCCGTCATATTGTTATGCATTTCAATAGTCTCAACTTGTGTACAAAAGTTCATTCAAGACAATTCTTGAACAATTCAAATGTTTGATGTCCATTATGTTTGGAAGGTGTCATGCCTTATTAACCCCCCAGCCATAATCCATCCCGGGCCTTTTCCATTTAGCAGTTCAGTGGCCAGTAATAACACAAGTATGCGCTATTAAAAAAATAATGTTTTCAAACTGGAAAAATGACTTGAAAATTAGAGTTAAGAAACATCTTGCTATGATACATAAGTGAGATGAAGTCTTTATTTCGGTGTGTATATGTGGTCCTGCAGAGAGAGACATCTTCCAGAAAATGGCTGCGAAAACATCTCTCAATTGCTGTTTGTGCTTAAGAGAGAGAGAAAACAAATCTGACTGTTGTCCATGTATGTGTGTGTGTGTGTGTGTGCGTGACTTTCATCTCTCTCTGGCCCCGCTGTACTTCTGGACAGATGCCACAAACTGGCCAATTAGCCCAGATCCTGAGCTCTACAGCGAGGGCTTCTCTTAAAAAAATGATTGTGGCTTCATAGAGCAGCCCAGGGCCAATCTTCTGCCTCTAAGCAAACCAAAACGTCTTTAACAAGCTTCTAAGCTCAGAGAGAACTTTGCAGATTCATGTCCAGTCATTTATGTGCTCCACTGAGTAATAGGAGGTTTTTTTGGCCTCTCGTTTGCCACATTTATGAGGTCTTGTGTTTTTGGGATGCAATCTAATGTTAAGCACTTTCGTTTAAGGAATTTCTCACGCTTTCTTACAGGAGATTTGCAAAAACCCAACACTGAAAAAAATGATCCATTGAATTTACTACATTTTTTAAGGTAAGTGGTTGCAAACTATTTATATGGGCTGAATTTAAACAAACAGATTAAGTTTAGTAATGTTCAACTTAATATGTTTGTTTAAATTCAGCCCATATTAGTTGTTTGCAGCCACTTATCTTAAAAAAATCTAGCAGATCCAATGAATCATTTTTTTTCAGTGAATAGCGTTCAATTCAATTCAATTCAAGTTTATTTGTATAACGCTTTTCATAATAATGATCATGTTCATGTATATACAGTTGAAGTCAGAATTATTAGCCCCCCTGAGTTTTTAGCCTCCCTGTTTATTTTTTCCCCAATTTCTGTTTAATACAGAGAATTATACAGTGATAAAGTGATTTCTTTTATCTTTCCTATGATGACAGTAAATAATATTTGACTAGATATTTTTCAAGACACTTCTATACAGCTTAAAGTGACATTTAAAGGCTTAACTAGGTTAATTATGTTAACTAGGCAGGTTAGGGTAATTAGGCAAGTTATTGTATTATGATGTTTTTTTCTGTAGACTATTGAGAAAAAAAATTAGCTTAAAGGGGCTAATAATTTTGACCTTAAATGGTTTTTAAAAAAATTAAAACTGCTTTTACTCTAGCCGAAATAAAACAAAGAAGACTTTCTCCAGAAGAAAAAATATTATCAGACATACTGTGAAAATTTCCTTGCTTTGTTAAACATAATTTGGGAAATATTTAAAAAATAAAAAACAATTCAAAGGGGGGCTAATAATCCTGACTTCAACTGTATGTGTGATTTGCTGTAGCTTTTAGGTAGTAACACACTGGCTGTTTTACTTTTTTCTCACACAAATTATGATTATGAGGAAGATTGTCATTTATCCCTATAACTGCAGTCACACTATTTGAACATAAATGTGAAAATAATAAGTTTAATTTAAATAATTGAGAATTCTAGGTGCATGGATTTAAGATTTCTCGTTTTAAAGAAAACAGTTGTCAGATTTTAATCAGATTGAAATATGTTAATAATATATTTTGACCTTAAATATACCTTAAATATTAAAGATTGCCTTATGTTTAGACTGCACTATTAAGGTTTACAAATATAAGTACAAATGGTCCCACAGGTTATAAAATTAATAATATATGCTGTGTACGCCAAATGTAATAAAATCAGAATCACAACAGCCCTAGTTTGATGTTTGAATCAGATTACTTGTCCAGTAGGGCAAGTAAAATGATCTTTCACTTGTACCTTAATGTGGAGTTGGTTTAGAATAAGATTTATTTTTTCCAAACATGATAAAGCAGAGATTTCCGAATCGGAAATATTACCATAGTCATGTTTATCTTTTTCTCCTAAACTTGAAACACACCTAACTGGACCTTTCACTCTAAAACTGAAGCAAAAACTCAATTTAAAATAGTTTTTTTTCAAAATGTCACAGGCACTATTTTTTTTTCACGAGCTCAGGCTGGCATTTCAACCTCGGTTACCCACTATATTTTGATTTTCCCCATAAAAAACAAAGCTTAGAAGTTATAAAGAAGTTATTTTCAGCCTTTGCGCCACCGTTGGCTCGTTTCTAATTACGGCACTTTGAAATCTACAGCAAGAACGCTCAAAAAGTGAATGGAAACAAATGTGTGATTCGGTTTCTCAAATGAGCCAAACGCACTCATCAAGGTCTCTCGAGTTTAGTCTCAGGGTATGAGATTGGCAGGGGCTGTGAAAGAGATTATTATTGTTATTACCATTATTATTTGTGATTCCTTGGGCTGCCAGGCTCTTGTATTTCCGTTTTTCAGGTGTGTGAATGGCATTGTGTGTAATTGCAGCGCACAGGCAGACCTGTAAGGAGAGGTTTTGGCAGGGGAAATCAGTCTGCTGGAGACAGCATTCATCACAGATGCTGTTTACTCTGCTTCTAATGCTGGAATGTTGAAGCTGTGTCATCAGAATGGCAGCCAAGTGACTGATATGTTTTCGAGCAGACAAAATGTCATCAGTCTGTTTTAACGCAGCTCACTGTTGCTTTTCCCAGAAGTCGGCTTACAGTGTTAGCCAAGGTTTCTTGCACCAGAAAGTGAATTAACTCATTTTCTTGACCGTTTCCACCATCACTCCCTGATCAT